>VOMN01050769.1:0-42200 GCA_014899125.1 Orchestia grillus | reverse complement strand
ACACGCTCCTCTTCAAGTGAGGAGGCCGCAGGTTCGACTCTCAGTTGTGCGGGGGGATTTTCCCGGAGCCACGGACTGCCTTCCTTAAAAAATGAAGCTTCCCCCCGCATTCCTGGCCGCGCTTACATGGCCCGTCACAATTCTGACGAGGCATGGGAAGCCGAGTAAGTTGACTGCACGCCACCTCAGTCGACTCAAGGCCTCTTTTTACCGAATTTTGGACGCGTTTTTGGTGCGTTACCTCGACGGAGGGCGCCTCCCTGTTGAGCAGCGGCTCGATTTTGAACTGGCGCTTCTCGTCCTTGGAGTGGCCGGCGCCCCCCAGCATCGCCACCGTCAGGATCCTCTGCAGGGCGCGCCCCGGCCGCAGAGGCAGAGCTGGCTGCAGCTGGTCGTGCCCCAGGTGGTCCAACACTCGGTGCTCCACCAGCACCACCTGTATGCACCAGCTGTATACACCACCTGCACGCCTGTACACCAGCACCACCTGTATGCACCAACTGTATACACCACCTGCACGCCTGTACACCATCACCACTATATACATCACCACCTGTGCACATCTTCACTCATTAACTCCGTTGCTTGCTGAACAATTGCCACGTCCACGTGAGGTTTGCAATATTTTCCAGGCGTGTATGTACACGCGGCAATAGTCCGTTTGTGTATGCTAATTACAAAAGACCAAATTACATAGCTCAAAATTACATAGGTCATTGGACAAGTTAACCCGGCGTTGCCAGAAAAAGGTTTGAAGCATCAAAAGGTTTCTCATATCGGGTCATTTTCTTGTAATTGCTTTCTTTATTTGTTATTTATTAAACGGAATTATTACTATTTTGAATTAATGCGTTCAATAGAGAAAGGTGCGTAGATATATTTTTTCAATAGTATGTAATGCCCTTCACTCGTGAGACACCCTGTAACCAACAACTGGAGAGCACGAATATACTGACTGATGCCAACATGAGATTTCAATCCGCGTTTTGTAAGTAGGATCTACTGCAGACGTACATTTGCACGTTCGGCTGCCGTGAGAGCTGCGCAAAAAAAGTGGTGGCAATATCTCACCAGCTTGCGAAGAACAAAGCATAAATTTCACGACAAAAATGAATCGATTTCTTGTTATAGAACGAAACTTTTTTAGTTCCAGTGAGAGTTAAAATATTTATGCGTGAAGTGTTTTTCCGACCGCAGTGTGATGGGAAATGTTGGGTAAAATTTTAATTATTCATGACGTATGCCCATATTCAATGCTGCTATGGACTCAGGTGGTCAACCCTTCATAAAATAACCTTCACGACCAAACATATGCCATTTTCTTTGCATTAAGCTTTCAGAACAGTTTGCACAGTCTCGTCAGCGCAAGTGAACTGCAGAAGCCAGTCAGCCATCGATGTAGACCAACCACTCAGCAGTGGAGGCTCGCCCAATGAATGATTGGAGCACGACTTGGATGTTCTGCATCAGTTCCGAATTCAATGGATTAAATTTAGGAGCTATCAAATTTCAGTCTGTTACCTAGGGCTGTTTTACCTCCTACCGATTCCCGAGTCTGTTACCAAGAGTTAATTAATCCACGACAGATTCTCCCAATGTTATGCCTTTAGTTACGCTAATAGATTAGGACAGACTGGGGCTCCGCAGCGCAGGTAATAGCGAGCTTGTATATTATGCAGAAAATTTCCTGTTCAATCCCAGGCTAAGCGCTTCCCTTGGGAAGGAAGAACGAGCTCGGCCTTCCTAACAAGCGGCACCCCAGTGTAGCCCAGGACCGGGCACCCGACCGTCCTTCAAAGAACCCAAGGAAGACGCGTGTCCTGAGGGCACCTGGGACAGCGTGAGCAGAGCGAGGACGGCCACGAGCAGCAGCAGCCCCAGCAGGAGCAAGGATCTGAAGCCTCCGCCTCTTCTTCTGGGCCGCCTCGGGCCTGTGGGCTGGAAGGGAGGCGGGGAGTGCGACTTCTGGGTCTTAATGAGCAAATATTGGGGCTTTATGGCCTTAGTGAACAAATATTGGGGCTTTGTGGCCTTAATGAATAAATATTGGGGCTTTATGGCCTTAGTGAACAAATATTGGGGCTTTGGGGCCTTAATAAACAAATATTGGGGATTTGCGGCCTTAGTGAACAAATATTGGGGCTTTATGGCCTTAATGAACAAATATTGGGGCTTTATGGCATTAATGAAAAAAATATTAGGGCTTTATGGCTTCAATGAACAAATATTGGGGCTTTATAGCCTTAATGAACAAATATTGGGGCTTTGTGACCTTAGTGAACAAATATTATGGCTTTATGGCCTTAGCGAACAAATATTGGGGCTTGGTGGCCTTAGTAAACAAATATTGGGGTTTGGTGGCCTTAGTGAACAAATATTGAGGCTTTGTGACCTTAGTGAACAAATATTGGGGCTTTGTGGTCTTAGTGAACAAATATTGGGGCTTGGGGGCCTTAATGAACAAATATTGGGACTTTGTGGCCTTAGTAAACAAATATTGGGGCTTGTTGGCCTTAATGAACAAATATTGGGGCTTTGTGGCCTCAATGAACAAATATTGTGGCTTTTTGGTCTTTATGAACAGACATTGGGAATTCGTGGCCTTAGTAAACAAATATTGGGGCTTTTTGGTCTTAATGGACAAATATTGGGAATTTTTGGTATTATGAACAAACATACCAACCTCTTTTGCAGTGCATTGGTTACTGCATCAACATTTTAGCTTGTATTCCACATTTGTGCAACTTTGATTTGTATTTCACTCTACGTACCTGATCTCTATTTCTCACAGATGTACGCTATGCTGAGGATGAATAAAGCTAAGCTCGAAAGCTCTATAGTGTCATTTTATTAAAAATGCGTGTATTTTAACCTGCCATGGTGCTTACATTTTATTATTTAATGTTTGAGTGTACAATTGAATATTTGAATGGACAAAAACAGGGTTAGCGTCGTTAACATATATTAAAATTCTAATTTTCAAATCTGTAAAGTGGATTTACAATGTGTAAAAGATAATTAACTTGATATGATTCAATAATCCCACTAGGACATAAATTTGTAAAATCAGTTTTCATCAAACAGTCCGTAAAGATACGTGACCTATTTCTGCTACAGCAAGGTTTGTTAGTGGCAGTGTTTTGACTTGAGCTCAATTGTTCATTAGCTCCGTTAGTGTGCCTACTGAGGAGGCTGGGTGTTGTCAAATGTCTACATTCAAAATCAATCAGTAAGTCGATTTACATTTGTGCGTGTTAGTACTCAGATCAAAACGCAGCAAAGAATACCACAGAGCAAAAAAAACAAAGAAATGCAGGGCTGCTGTAGGATGCCACCCTAAAAAGCAGAGTGAAATTCTGACTGCACTTTGATTGATAAATACACCTCCAGCTATGGGGTGTGCTGCTTTGTTAGGTAAATCCACCCCCAGCTGCGGGGGGTGCTGCTTTGTTAGGTAAATCCCCTCCCCCAGCTTCGGGAGGTGCTGCTTTGTTGGGTAAATCACCCCTCAGTGGCGAGGGGTGGGGCTTTGTTAGGTAAATCCACCCCCAGCTGCGCGGGGTGCTGCTTTGTTAGGTAAATCCCCCCTCCAGCTTCGGGAGGTGCTGCTTTGTTGGGTAAATCACCCCTCAGTGTCGAGGGGTGGGGCTTTGTTAGGTAAATCCCCCCCCAGCTGCGAGAGGGGGGCTTTGAGGGGGCGGCTCTGCAGAATGGGACCATTAACGTTCAGCCGTTGTCCCTGTCTCCTATCAAAAGTGATTTGCAACAAAGAGACAGAGTCAGAATGTGTAAAAACATCATAATCTTTTTTTCTTTTGGGGGAATTGTGGAGAAGAATCCTTCATGAGAAATTTTTCGATAACCTTGGCTGACGGCAACAGAAAACATGCAACGCTTAAAAAGTGCAACAAAAATAGGTCACAAGACCATCAAATATTTTTTCGGATTAGTCTTTTTGTAGCAAATTCACAATCAAAAATGCAGCAAAAGACGATTTTTTCTGCGTTTCTACTGTTGAAATACGACTTTGGATTAAAATGACTTCGAATGAGCAGCAGATAATTTTTTATTACCATACTTGGTTTTAAAGCACGGTAGCGCTTTCTCGTAGGCAATAATAGACACCAATTATGAGTACAACCCTGAGACACCAAGGTACAGGGTGTCCATGAAAAACGTATCCACTGATTTTAAATATTGATATCATTGCCTTTAATTTATCCCTTTAATTTGTGATGCCGTACAGCTGTTTAATTCCGCTATATTTCGTTAGTTTTTATTCCTTCAAATTGCAGTTTAATAAACATGAGTGGATTGTGCCTTATGTAGATATGTACATGATACTACCAGTAATTCAAAACAGTGGATATATTTTCCGCGGACACCCTGCATGGATGAAACTTGACAATATGGAAGAACGCCCATAAACACCCATAACTTTGCGCATTTAAACTTTACGTATCCAGGAATAGATTACCAGGCGCTCTGAGAATATTGGTTCATTCAAAAAGAAAGACCCAGAGCTGATGTGCGAAGTTCAGAGTGTGACAAAGTGAACATCAAATTTCGTTCCTCTTATTATTGATTATTAGATTATTATTATTATTAGATAAAGCGTAAAGCCATTGGTGATTTAGTTCTAGCCATATGAATACGTTTCCCTTGAGCTTAGTATACAAAATACTGTAGTTAACAAACACTGTGGCTTAATATACAAACTGACTCAGGCAAAAACTTCTTTCATATCCTTTAACAACGTCCATCCTTTCTGTCTCGCGCTGCGCACGAAGTAGTCTTACCTGGGCCTCTACATGGTCCGGGCTGAAGGAGGGCAGCACTCGGTGGCCAGTGCTTCTGCTCAGCACCTCACCTCCGCCCCCGATGGCGACCTCCTCGAAACTGCCGCCTAGGCAACCGTCAGCGCAATTATTCAAGTGATGGTATACGTAAATACAGAGTTTTCCTTAAATTTTACATGCATAGTTTTTACTCATTTTGCTGGCGATAACGATATAGCATAGCATCTATCGGTGGCAGTGAGAATCATTAAGGTATACAGATCAGTTAAGTGACTGTGGAGCTATAGAAAGTCTTATTCACACGTAGTAGGGTGGTCGTTGTTAGTGAATGAGAAATGCACCGCGATTTAAAACTTTTGTGAATGAATGATGCCGGGCACGAATTCGTGAATAACTATCTATAGTCTCAAAATAATCTCGTGAATGAGAACTTCCATGAAATAAAGACTCTTGAATTACTGCACTCTATGTTCTCTACTTTGTTTACTGACACCGGTCTGAGAAGTGAAATTGGCTTATATCAACCGGAAAAAGTTGTTAATTTGTGTAGAACTTTTGATATTTATTCATATTATTACTTCTAACGCAAAAATATTTAATTTTAATTTTGCAGGAAACACGTGTTGGTGCTTCAAAATTATTATTATGATGAGGTGGTGATACGTTTTCCACAGCGTTGCAGTTTCCTGCATTGCTTTCGTAATTCTCCACGGCTTGCAACGGCATAAAGCTCCAATTAGGGGACTCCAATTTCGAGGAAATGGTCTGTGAAAAACGGATGAAATTATCAAAGTTCTGAGAAACATTCGACATGCATTTGAGAAAGACCAATGTATGTACATTGCAGGGCTAATGATAATATCTATATTGCAAGACTAAGAATAATATTCTTTAAATTATATATTTTGATTTAAGAACAACCTATTTATGTATAACGCAGGGCCTATAATTTGATATCGGCTCGCTATAAAATCAAAAGAATATGAAGCAGAAGTATTAAATGCGTAATTCTTTTACATAGTGTATACGCTTTGAAAGTATTGTCCGCATCTGAACCAGTTTCTACAATGAAACTCGATATTAAAGAGCAATGTACGGTTTGAAATAAATCCTATTTGGTACGCAAAACAGATGAACCAAGCATTGCATAAAAACATGAACTAACGCACGAACGACTCGTACGGACTCGTAAAAGTCGAAGTCACCACGTCCGTCACATTTCGGGCCATCTCATACTTCACGTTTATTCATCGGATGAAGTGTTTGGAGAATCTGATCCTCCGAACATTTTTTATTAGAGTGTTATATTCTGTGATAATTTTCACAGTTTTCTTGGGAAATCTATAAGATCTTTTCTAAGATCTTTAAAGCCACTCGCACAAAATTCAATACTCTCAGCACAATTAATTTTACGTGTGTCTTTTGTTTGCACACAACTACAGCCTGCCAAAAAGAATAGCATCCTATCATTTATGTGCATCTTGCTCACAATGTATGTAGCATTCACGAACCTTCAGGAGAAAATGTGTGTGATGAAAAAAATACATTAATCAACTAGAAACAGTTTAAGATTTAAAATACGAAAATAATATCAAACAGGGATAGACAATTATGACAAGGACAAAGTTTACTCCTTACTTCGCATGTCGCTCGCCCTGTCGTCTTCTCCGTAGTCGGTCGAGTCAGACACCGAATCATCGTCAGTCGAGCCGGAATCACTGCTCGAAGGGTCATTCCAGTCCTTGTCCCGGTCCCAGCTCAGCGCTTCGTTTAAAGCGTCGAAATTTATCGTTGTTTCCTCCCGCACCCTTTCATCAGCGTCTTCCAGGGGAATTTCATCAAGTTTCAGAGGCAATGGCGTAATTTTGTCCGCTGTGATGCTCAGTGTACTCACTATTTTTTCAAATGACTTGGTGGGGGCAGAAGATCCTAATTTTTTAGGCCTTTTTCTCGAATTTTGTGCCCTTCGGGCTCGGGAGAACGCAGGCTTTTCCAAAGCTTCGTTCGGAATTTCGATCTTCGAATCGAAAGGATGAACATCCAGCTCGCTGGATGAGCTCTTCTCCGTCGTTATCCGGCGTCGAGAAACATCAGCAAACTCTGCGGTGTCATCCAGCTGGCTGGTGGCATTTTTATTAACATTTATGTTTCGTTCAGAGATTGTCAAGTTCATTGGAAAACGAAAGGGAAATTTCTGCACAATCCAATAGTGTTTCTCGAGACCACCACTCTTTCTAGCTGTGTTGGTAGGCGGTCCGCAGCGGGTGACATGCTGGAAATCTTCAGGAGAATTTTAGGACCCAGGCGACATGACGTGTCTGTCATTGATGGAGGTCTGAAAAAAAAAATTTCTTTCCTGATGTGGTTGTCATGTATGAACAAGGTTTATTTCCACACGACACATTTTCGTAGTTTTGAAACAAAACAAAAAAGATTTAAATTTTTACGGCGTGAAATGCACGATCAAAAATGGTCGCCACTCATTGAGCAAACACTTTAGCAAATCAAGGAAAATCTATTTCTTAGCAGTCGTGAACGAACAAAACCTTCAAAAGGAGTAAGCTTAAGGTGGCAAAAGATAACCTTTTCAACAAATTACTACTGGACTTTAAAATATATTTTTTAAAACAATAAAATCCGGGGTCTAAAAATATGCTTCGTGTTGTACGAATAGGTTTCGTGCGAAGAATGGGAAAGACAGAAAAGTAAATGAAATATGGGTTTCACTTCCCTAAGACTTATGTCATTGACTTACGGATGCAAACGTGATCAAGATGCAAATACGTTTTAGCTCTTGTCACTTGCTAAGCCTTAAGCCAAGTTAGCTTTTGAAATCTATATTAGTGAGAAAATATTTCTAAAATTTGATTAAATCCGAAGCAAGTTTCAATGATTTGAGATTTAGCTCACTGCTGGTCAACGCAGCCACACTCGCCTCACCTGCCGTCCTTCCTATTTCACGTTGACAATTTGGGCTCATCAAAACTTCCAATTGCCAAAATGAAAATGAAACTAAAAGAACAAACTCTTCGACCACACCGCCTCACGATGTTGCCGGGACTGAGATGCTGCATCTCTTGCCAGTTTTAGAGTGTACGACAACTGCGTTGAAATCGAGGAACGAACTAAAATATTATTTCCGTAGTCTTAACTAGGAATTGATGAAGAAGTTCTCACATTCAGTAGAACATTGATGTACATTGAATGACACACATCAATAGTGACGTACGTTATTAACTTTTATTAGTATGGATAAACACATATTGCGAGCAATTTTTCCCACGAGGACTTTCAAGCAGCATACGTTTTCTTTGTAATCTGTTAAGGTATCTGTTCCAAGTACATACATTTGTAACACAACGTAACTTCATGCACTGATGTTTTAGCTTTACACTCTATGTGTAGCAGAGTGGTAAATGAGTACATTAGGATATGCTGACAAACAATATCTGAGATACGTTTAGAGTATCAGATGGTCATAGCCTAAGTGTTATTAAAAATCCTGGAGCATTGTACTGAATGCTCCAATAGGATCTATTAGAAACTTTTTTGGGGCTTCATTTGAGCAATTTTTCTCGAGTCGAAGCCAGGAGAACTAAAACGAACGGCTTTTTAAAATTTCAGGTTTTGGTATTGTACGTTTGGGTTACTATGGTAATCGATCGATGGCTGACATCATAACATCTGAACTCACTGGACTACCAGGCACGTATGCCGTCGATAACCATAGGGGTGGCGTGAAAAATGATATTCTAAGGACGAATGTGAGGTATATATTGCTAGTTAATTGTAAGTGTTCAAATTCGCGAGATAGTTTCCACTAAAGTATTTCTCGCTAAGTGAAATATGGTATCGAATTTATAGACATTGATGAACGAGTGAACGTAGTTTAATAAAACTGTCATCGGAAGTAAAAAGAATAAACAAACTATAATAATATCCGTTGTCTCAAAGAACGTACAATGAATTACAGTATTTAGTAAAAACTAAGAAGCATGAGTTTGTAGAAAAAATGAGATGAAAAATTATGAGAGATAATATTTTGGTAGTTAAATATTAATTCGAAATCAGGAGAAACACGATCCTACAGCAGGAGTCACATATATTGGAGGGGCACAGCTCATGTGTGGAAGGGGTTTGAACTTTGTTCGAAATATATTCCATAATACTAAACAACATTATCCATCCCGTCCTTACCACAACGGAGCTCTAAAAGTGTTCACAAAGATTTCCGAAACAGTATCTGCACCTTCGGTATCCCCTGAAGCCAGGACAAGAATAGGTGTAGAATATAAACATAAGATGAAATGAAAATGACCTAAAACACGGTTGTTGGAGCAATTGCCGGGACTAGAGCAGTATAAAGGTAAATATTATTAAAAATCAGAATAAATATAATACTAAACTCATAAGATAAGTTTTTACTTCAAACTTTAAGTTTCCAATGAAAGTATTCATACCCAAAAGCAAGCACAAGGTAGTAGATGCCGTCAGTTCTCACCAGGCAATCGTCAGGAGAACTTTCAATTTGTCAGAAGGACGTACTTGCAGAGAAGAAGAAATTTTAGTTGAATCACCGAGAGTTATTTTATAATTTATAACCAGTAAGATTAAACAAAACAGACCAGGTCTTAGCATTTCTTGAATAATCTTCAACTGTATGACAAATTATTCCAAACCTTAGTGAATCTCTCATCCTAACAGGAGCTGTGCGCCGGCATCTCGAATGAGAAGTTTCATAATAAAATTAGGTCACAATAAGCTTCAGTTAGAATTGCCTATTAAAAGGACTCTTTATGTTTCAAAAAGTCTACTAAATGCACATTTCACTCAAGCAGAAAACTTGGGTGAAGCAACACAAAGACAAATCTTTGGAATGGGTAACAAGTTTCTTTGACGATTCTGATTTGGATAACTTTTATGCTTTCTAATAAAAAAGTTCAGTTCAAACGGCCCTGATGAACGATATCGACATTGGTATAAATTATGTGCAGCCAGAGGCCACAACAAAGAGGCGGAGAAGCGAAGGATTATACGGTTGGTTTCCCTTTTTACTTTGCAAAAATTTAAAAATCCAGAACTAAAACCTGAAACAGTAAAAACCAAAATCATAGTCATCAAACGAAAGGGTTTAAACTATGTAAATAAACATTTGCATAAAAACATAGGATCAAAGAACGGTAACATTACCGTTTAGTACCGGAAGTAAGATAAATTTGCTTTTCAATGTAATAGCTATTGGTTATAAGTTTCCTTCTAAAGAGAAGGATAGGACTTTATTATTCCATTCATGCATATAGTAGCTCACCTTCAAACACAAGATACAGCACATCTGAAGATTCTAGTTGTTTTAATTACAATTAGTCTTATATTAATTCGGTAACACGTATTTAATGGAACCTTGAAGGACATAGTAGCGGTCTCGACTGGGGAAATTCCTGCTTCGGGGTCTTTTATAATTTTTATCATGTTGGTAACGCTTAAGAATACGTGCTTCTACATCTACATATGTATAGGAGAAAATTATTCTCCATAAGGCCATTTTGTGGTGGCTCTTTCATGGGCTGGGTCGCATTCTTAGAGAATGGTGTGGTGGCTAACTTGGGAGTTATGGGTCCATGGCGTACTGCTAGCGTGATAGCCGCGTAACCGATAGGACCCGGGTTCTAATCTCGGGTCAGTCTTCAATGCATTTTTACGTAGCAAGGAGTACTTTCCTTGAAAAAGGAAGTTTAAGCCACACATTCCTCAAATCCCTTACCACGCCAGTAGTTATAAGGCATTGAAAACCCAACGGTAACACGTGTTGAAATTAATAAAGGATCTTGTTATGAAACAATGGTAGCAAGTAAAGAAGTACGTAACAAAATAGGAAAAGACTGTTTTTTCAAAATAATATTAGTACCTGAACTTCAAATTTCTGATATACAACCAGCTTCTCTCGTAACAGGGATTGAAAGGAATTAGTTTACCGGCAAAAAAAAAACCGTCCGAGATTGGACAACTGACTATTTTGATTGCAATGAAGTAAAAAAATTCTAGAGGTTCTTTTATGATAAGTTAATATGAAGAAAAGGTATTTTGCGTTGATGCAAAACTTGATTTATCCCTTCAATTAATGTTATCATTAGACTATACTTTTTAAACAAAAAAATCGGCGAACTCAAGTCGATAGGCGTAGTCTGAAATTTTTTGATCAAACTGTTTGCTCTGCAGATACTTTATAGAATATATATATACTCTTATGCTCCAACCCTGCAGATATTCTTTGCTGTGCCGAAACTGTACTGCTGGATTGTTTAATTTCATTACTAGAAATTTATAAGTGTTGCATAACTTATCGTAATTGCTAAAAATCATCTTTCTTCGTCTGCACAAAAAAATCGTAGTGTTTTTTTCGTTCATTCTCATTGCTTCCGTAATACCTTATCCACGCACTATATCCAATTCTGAATATCTTATTGACGTGATGACGGTATGGGGACTCCTCTGATTAACTTATCGTCGGGATCAATTCTGAAACACGTTTCTGCAAGTGTGAGTGTTCTCTTAGCAAGGGCTCCGCGAAGACTTGTTATTCATTACAGAGGGAGCTGCCGACGAGCTAGAACAAGGAAAGTCATCATGAACGGACACGGTTTAAAAAATGGAGCTAGCAACGGTTTCGGGCCTAAAACACCTTTCCTTATTGGTGTTGCAGGTGGAACGGCTTCTGGTAAAGTAAGTTGCTATAATTTATTTGGTGAAATTCAGCACTAGCTACTTTTCATTGACTAGCGTTAAGTCAATCTATTTTTTGGCTCGGACCAATTTAGAGTAATAATATAAGATAAATTGTTGAAATAAGTAGTTAGTTAATAATATAAGTTAACTTTAATATTGGTAACAATTTTAGTGATTTCTATTGATGAATTTATAACACAATGTAAAGATTCAGAAATGATTACCTAACATGCTACTTTTTTTTTGTAGGTGCACCATGTTTGAGTTACTCAATTTTGATGTAGCATGTGTAAAATTTTGAGCCAAGCCTAAGTTCATTATCAGACAGCCACTGTACAATTGTTCAAAGTATATCACTATAGCCTAAACTTTTTTTGTTTTTTATTGTTCATTGAAATCTGAGGGTAATATTTATTTTCTACATTATTGTGGATTTGTTGAAAATGAAATTAATTTGTCATGCAAACAAGATGAAATTAAAGAAGAATTCTTAAAATCAGATTAATGTCAAATGCTTTTCTTATCAGGAGAACTTTTATTTTATAATAAAATCTGGCTAGTGTATACATTAGAAGCCCATTGAAGCTCATGTACAGCAGTCAGCACATTGCTTCTCTGATTTACTTAATCTATTGATCATGAATCAAAACATGCAACCCATTGCAAATGATTATATTTTGAGATATAGATGATTTGATTACTTTCATATAAAAATTCTAACTCATAAATTCTGACTGCACTTGATATTTTTTGCATTCCACAATAATGATCAAAATGAGTTGATCAAGGTTAGATTTAATCAGATTGCATTAGATAATCTGAAATGCAAAAGAATAGGCTAGGGTTAAGAGAATTAGGCAAGCACATGTAAGATACCTAGTGATTATAATGGGTAATATAATGGCCATGTTAAAATGCTTGGTGAGAATGTCTAACATGCTTAGCAATGAAGGTTTGTGGATCATGAGGTATATCTCTACAATAGGTAGCATTGCACTTATTGCACTAATGTTCATAAGCATCACTTCACATAAAAAACATCTGGTCCGTTGGCTTGGAGAGATTTTTTGGGATGTCACTTTTTAGGTAGAGTGGTGTTGTTTACAAGTGTCAGTGTAGCAAGTGTGATGCTACCTAGTGTGGAAGGGTGTCTCACTATCTCCACACTTCCATTCCTGAGCATATTAGTGTTTCTGCCAGGGCAAATAGACTTATTGCAAAACCACCCCATAGTGCTATCAGAGAACTAGCTACCTATGTCCAACATGTAAAATATTTTAAAATAATCAGATACAACAGTCTGTATATTTAAATTTTGCAATTAACTCAGAGCACTTATATTTATAATTTGAGACCCACACTTAACTATCATAACTTGTCTGCACCACTGTATGTTCTAGCTTAGGACTTAGATAAATTATGTTTTACTTGAGATAATGGGTATCTTTTGTCAATGGTAGATATTCTTTCCTTTTGGTACGTTTATACTTGTTCAATTTATATCAAAGAGTTTCTTATTCTCATTATTTTACATATTTTGGTTAATATTTACTTTTTTGTAGCCTACTGCATAGAGCTTCTTAGTCATTGCACAGCCTACATTTTAGTGTCATTGGATGGATATTTTTCTGAGTGGTGGAAACCTGTTTTTGATGGATTTCAACTTTCAAAGCATAAAAAAATTTCCTTGAAAGATATTCAAGCAGTTTCCTCATTAATACAACTTAATGATGTACAGTTCATGTAAATTTGGGCTACATTTTTACACACTGACCACCAGTATTATCACATTATGTTGTGAAAAATAACTTAACACATCTATCCTCACCTAATGTAATTTTAATGTATCCAGGAGAATGCCTAGAAACATGCGACAGGTTATACAATATAAATTGATTTTTCAATATTTTTACTTCTCATGAGCCTTTAAAATATAGGCTTTACCTTTGAAAAAAATTCCTATCCAATGACACCAAAATGAAGGCTGTGCAATGACTAGGACACTTGTTTAGTTGGCTGCAGTAAAGTCACTATCAACCCAAATTTCTGCAGAAGATAAGCACTAAATGGTCCAAAAAATCAAGTTAATAATTTTATTTGAAACTAGTACTGTATGTTTTTACCTGTAGTGGTACTGAACTTTTTGATAAGAATTAGGTTTCTTTGTAGTAAATCTACCTTGATGCTAGAAAAGTCCCATGCAAATATATATATTTCAGAAACATTTCTGTGTTGCTCCTAATCCAAAAATTAATCAATGATTTTTATATCCACTTTTATCAGCCACAATATTACTGGTTATTTATGTATGAAACAACTTAACCTTATTGAAGCTAATTAATCTTTCCCTCATAGGCAATAGGGTTAGATTAGTTAGGTTTTAGCTTTCCTATGTTATGGGAACTGATGTCTCTTGGGGTCAGTGTTAAGTTACCTCAGCTCTAACCAGGCCTTTGAGACATTCATCTTTTATACTCACTTTGGTTGTTTCCATATTCATGTCTTCTTTAATGATTATTCTATATCTTTTCCTTCTTAACTTGGTGTTTTTATGTGCAGGAAATCCTATGTGGAAAGCTGGGAACACACCTCTGCATAGATTTCTTATTCTCTCCAGTTCATACTGAATGGTTCCTTCTTTTTGCTCTCTTGATATTGCCTTTGATGTGGCTAGAGAGTCTATGCTAATTATCCTTTTTGAGTTTCTGTTCAGGATTGGAAAAAATGGCAAGGGCTGCCAAAATTTCTGTATTACAGGTCCTTGTAAACATTAACCAAAGCTTTAGTCCAGTACCAATTTTGCTACAGCCTACATATATACAATGTTCTCCAGTTACTTGTAACCATTTTCAACTTTGCCAGACTTAATCTATTTTTATACAACTTTATGAAACTTAATTGTACTTGTTATATTCTTGACCATTATTGCACTGAGTGATGTTCTCTTGCAGATCAAGAAAATGGTAGTTTTATGAAAAATTAGCTTGTTTTTCTAATAGTGGAAAAAAATTGCTATTTTGAGTAAATGTAAAGTTTTCATGAAATATGCGAGTGATATTTAATTTTTAATTTTGTTTTCCATGAAGCATAGTAAATGCAGCATGAACATGCCCTTAATTTTAACTATTAAATTTGTTGATATTTGTTAGCCTCAGGCAAAAAAGTAGTTAGCTTAATGCTATAGTCCATAATTTGAATACTGTATCAACAATAATAAGTATATTATTTTGCTTGTCAACACTAACAGATAATCATTTTTGGTTTTCAAGATTAACAAATATATTATTTTTCCATGTATGGATCTTTTGAGAGAAAAAATAGGTGACCAAGTCACAGTGACGTGTTCATTTGCTGATTCTGCTCATTTTTCTATTTCATTTAAAAGTTAAAATAAGTTTGATCTTCCTTGCTGCTCCCAGCATTCCTATTTAGTATTTTATTTGCTACTGCTACACCTAATGAATATTTTCTTCGCAGTCGACAGTATGCAAGCGCATAATGGAACGACTTGGCCAAGATGACATTGACCATTCGCAGAGAAGAGTGGTCTGCATCTCCCAGGATGCCTTCTACAGAGAACTCAATGAAGAAGAGTCTGCTAAAGCATTAAAGGTAGGGATTATTATTTATAGACAACTAAACGTGTATGGTGTTAAATATTGTTCGTGTATTGATGTAATTGTGACTCTCTGTGAATGAAACACATTAGTTTAAGAAATTAAAATGAAAGCAAATGACTTAATTTTTTTCATTATCACATCATGTCCCATTAGTTGCGATTACATTAAAGTTATAATAATTGAGTTAGTGTTTTATCATTTTAATAAATACAAAATGCTCTTATTTTTTCATGAGACATGGAGAAATTCCTCAAGAAAATCATTTAAAGAGTACACTTCAGGCTGACATGCATGTCTGGCTGCCAAGCATCAAGCAGGGTTGCTCTGAGCCAGTCTTCCTGATCTAGCATTTAGCAAAGACTGTCCACCAAGGGGAAATTAGCAATTCCATTTTCCAAAAATTTGTTATTTGACTGTTGCAGGATTCATTGTTATCAAACTCTTGGGAACAGCTGTATTAGGTTTCAGTTTTTCTGGCTACTGCATTTTTTCTGGCTACCGGAACTCTCTTGCTCTCAGTATGCATGCTTGGTTAACCTGATCATCAGTTCAGTCTACTTAAATTAGTGTCTCAATTCTACTCTTAACTATTATCCTAATCCTAGGCTTAATACATGAGTGAAATCAAGGAGCCTTTAACAGAACAGATCTAGGTATTGTACTTAAGACAGTCTTTGCTATCATCAATCTCATTTGAACTAACTATGAATTGATGAACTGCCTACTGATTTTTGGTTTCAATTTGAGTGTCAAAATATCCAAAGGGTTCTGTATTTAAAGTTTTGTAATTATGTGACTATCTAGTTATTATTGAAAATAATTTAAGTTCTAGATCTCTTTGTCAAAAGTTTGGCAACATAAATGTCTATTCAAGAAATTTTCTTAAAGTGGATAAGTTAAATTGGAATTGATGAAATGTTGCTTGTTTAGGTCATTTGGAAAAAATTGCTGCATGTAGCAGTTGTGGCAAATTGCTTACAATGAAGTTTTATAGTTAAATTCCTGAATAAATAGAAAGGGTTGAAAATGCGGTTTCACTATCTAATGAGTGAGTTACAATCTCAATATTTTATTCTATTTGTGTTGAGCTTGCTTGAGGTTTTTCATTGATTTTCAGTGCCTGCTCATTCAATTTGACATGTATGAATTGCCTCCCTCAGGAAGCATATTTTTTACTTGTATTCACTTCTCATGTATTAACTTGTATTTTTACTTTCATGGCTTAGGTTAGTTATATTTGTCTGTTGTATGCTAGGTACTGGTATGGGATTGGTAGTAGCCCCATGGGACACTGTAAGGTTATCTCTGGTATTGATAGGTCTTTGGAACTTATTTCATGCTCATTTTAGTTTTTCAATTTTCACACCTTCTTAGCTATCTTTTCTTTGCATTTTCTTTCTCTTCACTCTCAAATTGGTATTTCTATGCTGAGGGAATTCTGTGTTAGAACACACCTTTTGCATAGATTTCTCATTCATTTTAGTCCTTACTGAATGGTTTATTCTCTTTTCTCTCTTGAGATTGCATTCCATGTGACTAGGGAGCCTTAAACTAAGTAAAGAATAATAATGATAATCTATGAGTTTTCTATAGTCATTAGTGAGTGGAATTAATTTAGTATCACGATTCTCAACAAGTTTATTAAAATTATATGTAAAATTATGTAATACATTTTAGCTTCAGTAGCGCTGCCCACCTCTGTTCAGTAGGTATGTGTTGTAAATGTTATATCATATTGCATGTGTTTTATAGAAGCTGAAGAAATCACTACCTATTTAATGTGATTGAAAAAATAAAAAAGCCTTCAAAATAGGAGACTATAATGTTATATAGCTGTTTTAAAAGTAACTAAGAAAAATTCACAACCTAACATAAAGATTGGTTGGTTAAGGTACAAATAATAATCATCATACTTTATCCTTGTGACAAATGCAGATTGTTCTTCATGAAAGGTCCAAATGATCAACTTTGTAATTTTTATTTTTCAGGGAGCATTCAATTTTGACCACCCTGAAGCATTCGATTCAGACCTTGTTATTGCGACCCTCAAGAAGATCCAGGCTGGCCAAATTTGCCACATCCCCAACTACGACTTCAAGACTAATTCTCGGCAAGTTTGCATCTAGCTCCAGCTTTGGTTACTCATTACTGGATTTCTGTGTTTACTTCTGACCAGCTTTGCTTACGTGTTACTGTATATACTCGGTTACTTTCACCATTGGTCGAATAAGTGTTGGTAATGTACCGAATAATCTAATTTTTTGCTATTGGACATATTTTAGAAAACTTTTGGAAATTGTGAGGCCGGCCTACGTAAGAAAGGACAAGTCCTAACACATTTGGTAATGTTTAGTGAACAAGAATTATTATGGAACAGTTCAAACAGCAACAAAAATAGGGAAACAGGGTGGCAAATAAGTGTCGGTAACAAAGGGTAACCAACACTTATATCTTACTCTATTGAAAAATCTTGGTAGGGTTGAGATAGGGGCATAGGATCTTCCTCTGATGTACTCTAGTTGTCATGATATTTTTACAAATTAGTTACAAAAGTCAGGCTGCGCTGTACTAAGTTTAAATACAAAATTTCGATCTGATATATCAGTTTTCTTTAACTAAATTGTTTGTTTGGAGGAATTAAATGTCCCATTGCAGACATCCATGAAATCGGATATTTTATTGCACACATGTTGCAAATGACACATCATTTTGCAAACATCCAGAGTTAAGCAAGCATCTTATTATATACATCCATGAAATCAAACACCCCATTGCAAACATCCATGAAATCAAATACCCCATTGCAAACATCCATGAAATCAAACACCTCGTTGCAAACATCCATGAAATCAAACACCTCATTGCAAATATCCATGAAATCAAACATCTCATTGCCAATATCCATAAAATGAAACGTATTTTTGTAAAGATTCATAAAATTAATCATCTTATTACAAACATCTCTAAATCGACAGTCTTACTGCAAACATGTATGAAATTTAACATCCGTGCAATTCAACATCTTATTTCAGACATCAATGAAATTGGACGCCTTGCAAACATGTGTGGAATGCAACATCTCATTTCAATGTGCAGACTATCGACCACAACTGCGATCTACCCAGCTGATGTGGTGCTCTTTGAGGGCATCCTCATGTTCTACCAGAAGGAGATCCGCGACATGTTCCACATGAAGCTCTTTGTGGACTCGGACGCTGACACCAGGCTGGCCAGGAGGGGTGAGATGCGCGCCCTGCTGCTGCCGCCCTTCTGGGCTGGGGTCTGGTGTGGTTTGTGCTGTGACCTGCTGCTCTTTATGGCTAGGGTCTGGTGTGGTTTGTGCTGTGGCCTGCTACTCTTTATGGCTAGGGTCTGGTGTGGTTTGTGCTGTGGCCTGCTGCTCTTTATGGCTCTGTGTCACTGACGGTGACTTTAGTGCTCCTTTACCAGTCCTCAGGGGCATAGGATAGGCCATGGGCAATAGGGTTGGTTAGTTAGGTTTGTGTATCCCATGCTACAAGGACAGGCTCCCAGGGGGTCACTATTAGGTTACCTCGGCTTTAGCAAGGCCTTCAATGCTTTATCATTTGCGCCCACTTTTATTCTTTCTTTTTTGCCTTCTTCTCTCGTTATTCTTCATCTTTTCTTCCTCTTCCATCTCAACTCGCTGGCTCTACACACAGGGAATTTTGTATGAGAACACACTTGTGCACAGATTCCTCATTTTCTCTCGTCCATACGCCATGGTCTCTTCTTTTCTCACTCTTTGGATGACATTTCATTTGGGTCGTAAGCTACTATCTAAGCATTTTACCTAATGTACGTACCCTCACCCCAGCCCGTTCCCTGACCAATGCCCTGGTGTGCAGTGATGCGGGACACGCGGGAGCGGGGCCGTAACCTGGAGCACGTCCTCAACCAGTACACCAAGCTCGTGAAGCCGGCGTTCGAGGAGTTCTGTCTGCCCGTAAGCCTGCCCTGCTGCTAGCTGTGTGCTGCTATCCTGTCTCTTGAGCTTTATCGACCAAACGGACCTTACAGTCTCGTATAATGATGTTTCTTATTTTACTGAGAAGCTATCTGCAATCTTACTACATGTATACCTAAGACTGCAGCTAGTTTTCTTGCATAGCTTAATAGAGTCTTATCGCATAATAGGAAATTTTGTCGGTATTGGGTTCAAGGTGCTGTCGCATACCCTGTTCTCAAAGATTTTGTTAATTGTAGGGGCGTTTTCGGTGAATCTTTTAGATAGTGATCAATTCTTAAAGAGTTGCTGAATTACTGTAGCTTTCCCGTCATGATGTTCACATCTTCTCTACTGATGATTTCGTCTCTGCTCTTGTGGGTCGCATCTTGGCTCTTGATAATGTCGTTCTTCTTAATTCTCAGAAGCGCATTTAATTCGTGCTCTTGGAGCTGAGATCTGCTGCTAAGTAGCTGTAGGGGATCACAACCTGAGCTCAACAGAGACTCCACGGCGAGGTTTCCTTATATGGAGACTCTTCATGATGCGATGCCTCTGCTCTAATAACCTCATACCTCAACGATAGATAGGCCTTGGGGACTTGCATCTTTCGTGCATATCTTACTTCTTCCCATTTTCTTACTTTCTTCGCTTATGTTCCTTCATCTTTTCTTCTCCTTCTTTCTTAACTTACTGTTTCTATTTGGCATAGGGAATCCTGTGTGAACACATCTGTGCATAGATTCCTCTTGTTAAGTCTGTTCAAAATGGTTCTTTCTTTTCGCTTTCTGGAGATCGCGTTATGTATGTTGGGAGCTTGAAAACTAGCTCATAAACTAAACTAATTTAATAACCTCGTTAGGACATCTTCTGGTCCCTGGGCTTAGTTATTTGATTCACACTGGCTGGAGCTCAACACTTTGAGAGTCAATATGACCCATCGCTCAAAATTAACAAAATGAAATTTAAAAATTGTTTAATCGTCTAATCCCTGGTGTTTTGCTTGTCGGATTAGTGAATTAGAATGCGAAGAAAACGTGCCAAACCATATAGAGCGAACTTTGTTGCAGCTGGTTGAAGTAATTTGTAATTTTAAGATGGGTTATTTTGACCTATCTGTCATCCGTGCGCTCAATCCATACCGATTTTGTAGGATTAGGAGTACAGTAGTTGTTTACTTCATTGAAAATATCGTAGAGTTAGAGTGACTGCTCAGAGTGACGATTCCGACACGTTGCACTCAGCGTAATAAAGCCAGTGGCAGCGCTGTTTCTTGGTGATATCTGGCATCATTTTATTTAGTCGCATTTTTATTCTAGTCAGATGATGATTGAGGCGTTAGAGGGTTAATGTCTCTTCAGGGGGCAGAGGACAGCCAATAGGGCTAGCTTAGGCCATCGTATGCCAGGGGGACTGGCGACCCAAGGGTGGTACAGTTAGAGTTTCTCATTTGTAGATGAGCCTTCGGGAGTTCTATCTTTCGTGTCCTTCTAATTTTTATATGTTTTATTTGCAATATTGTGTTTTTTTCTTCTTAATCATCCTTAACTTGCTCTTTCTCTGCGTTAGGACACACCTTGTTCATAGGTTCCCCGTACTTTATAGTCGATACTAAATGACCCCTTTTCTTGGCTTTCTTTGACTACAGTTCATGTGTATAGCGAGCCTTATGCTAACTAGTAATCGACACCTAATCTATTTATTCATTCTTACAAAGCTAGAAATTATTAGTCGTGTGCTCTGTTTGCCAGAAGTGTTCCATTCGTTTTCAACAGTCGTTTAAGTCACAGAAAGCAGCATTCGCCATGAGTCATCATTAAGGTAAATGCTCACCTACTGCCAGCCTCGTGGTTGATTCGTTTTCGTTTTGCAGACCAAGAAATTCGCTGACGTCATCATTCCCCGCGGTGCAGAGAACACAGGTCAGTTTCTTAGGTTAGCAATTTGTTAACGCTGCTCAGTCTGGAAATCTGCCCCGAGACTGATGTGTTGCTGTTCTTGGTTGTTAGAGTTCAACCCTGGAGCTATACCTGCTTACTGTCACTCTTTGCATGTACCTGTCAAAGATGTATAGCCGCTTTTTGTTGCTTTAAGCATGTATCTGCTGTAGAGATATACCTGCTTATTGTTGCTCTAAGCATGCAGATGACTTGAAGGTGTACCGTATACGTGCCCTGTCACGTGTTTTTCATGAGTAACCCTAGCGTCACATCGCGTTGAAGTTTTGGTGACAGACCAAACTTTCTCAGACTTTCCTCACCGCCATGAGTGCTCAGTTCAGTTGACGCTCGCACCGACAGACTAGAAGGGGGAGATGTGGTCCGATGATCTATGGCCGGCATTACGCGCTGGAAGCTTGAAGCGCTTTTTCAAAAAGAGGGAACAAACTGCCGTTTTTAAAGTCCCTGTTGAGATCGACCAAGTTGGACATATTCAGGTACCCCAATTCTTCTCTAGTACATGTAGTGGAGCGAGGTCCGTTGATGCGAGCGGTTACTGTATTTGCTCTGAAGAACTTTCTTTAGGGCATGTCGTAAATGCTTGTTCAACCCTTTGAAGTGCGTGTGTGCGGCTTCCCTTGTGCGTGAAAAGCGCGACTGTTTGTTTTGCGCATGACATCACGAAAGTTTGTGCCTTGTTCCTTGGTGCGCGTTTTATTGGGGCGTTTTTGGGCTTTGCTGTGCAATACTCATTAAACGTTAATGCTGGATGTGTTGCATGGTCTGCTTGCATGCTGCCTAGTACTCCGTTGACTTCATGAGACGTGCAACTAACTTTGACCACAGCCAACGACGCTTAAGCGTTGTTTGCCTGCACGACTTCCATGTCTCCATGCAGACATGGACTCGGTGGGCTAGTGTCCGGACAATCTTAGTTCCGTGGCGGAACTGCGGATATCTGATTTTTCTGCCTCGTTCTCCGTGTTGCTATTGCATTCTGCATGTTCTCATTGTCCTGGGCGGGAGCCTTGTGCACTGTTCAGTCTTTTAGCCCTTGTGCAACCCTCTAACCCTTGTTCAACCCTATAGCTCTTGTGCAACTCTCTAGCTCTTTTTCACTCCTATAGTCCTTGTGCAATCCTCTAGCCCTTGTGCAATCCTCTAGCCCTTGTTCAACCCTCTAGCCCTTGTGCAACCCTCTAGCCCTTGTGCAATCCTTTAGCCCTTGTGCAATCCTTTAGCCCTTGTGCAATCCTTTAGCCCCTGTTCAACCCTCTAGCTCTTGTTCAACCCTCTAGCTCTTGTTCAACCCTCTAGCTCTTGTTCAACCCTCTAGCCTTTGTTCAACCCTCTAGCCTTTGTTCAACCCTCTAGCCCTTGTTCAACCCTCTAGCCCTTGTTCAACTCTCTATCCTTTGTTCAATCATTACCCTTCGTTTAACCCTTATCTGCTGTGGAAAGCTTACGCCTTTTTTAATCATTTTATTATGTGCGGTTGACTGCAATCGTCGTGGGCGTCCCCCATTTCCACGACTGATCTCAGTCACCCGTCACTGGTGAGCATTTTCGACACCCGAGATCAGTCCCACGCAGCGAAAGGTTTAACCGCGATTTGGTGCTCGTTATCTGGCTTCAAACTTCATGAACTGAACTCTAGATGTTTGAGGTGATTTTTTTGTGTTGGACAAATTGATCCTTTTGAATACATGATGTCAAGTGTTGATTCCCATGTCGTGCTGCTCGTGAGCTATCGAGATTTCTAAGGAGTGCAGTGGACGCTCACACCAACGGACTTGAGGGACTGAGAAGTGGCCCGTTAGTGCTGGACCTACGGGCAACATCGCACTGTGTTTCAGTAGAAAGTTTGAAGCATTTACGACATGCCCTAAAGAAAGTTCTGATTAAATTATTTGCGATCGCATCTTGTGCTTGCCAAAGTTAGCAAGGGTCAGTGTCCCGATTGTTCCGAACTCTGCTGATTCAAAGTCCATTGGCGCGAGCGTCAACTGTTTTTGTGTTCTGTTGTCTCCCCAGACACCCGTTTGATGCTAGTGTGCTAGTGAGCCAACCTAAATGTGTGTGCGTGGTGCACGTAATTCCTGTTTTTATTTTATTTTAATGACGACTTTATCTTGTTAACTTATCCTCTTTGCTGCTGGACAGCCGTGGCGCCATTGATTTACCCTGTGTAGTTAGTCCTTCACAGCTGTCTTACTTGGTAGACTTCTCCCCAGATGTAGTGCGGGGCTTCCTGGTTCTCCCCAGATGTAGTGCTGGGTTTCCTGGTTGTTCTCTTGAATACATTTTTGTGTTACTTTAATTACATTTCGTGCCTACGTTTCCCGGAAAATGCGAGCACTAAAAACGCGGACAGCCTATATTGGTTCTTTTGTTTTTGAAGGTATCGTTGACAAGTGAAGATACTGCTGCTAAGTGCAGACATGCGGTGTTTTTCCGATCTATTGTGAGCAAGGGTCTGGGGAAAGAATTTCAAAGTGACACGCGAGTGGAAAAAAGTATACATAGAGTGGGAACCAGGCGTTCTTGGGAGAACAAACAGTGAAATATGCGAATTAAGCGAACTGTTAGGAATTGGGGCCGTACAAAGAAGTGGCCTGGATGCTTTGGCCATTAGCTGTGTGTGTGAGATCGTCCGTAAGCACCAAGAGCGGATTTTGGTGCTCGGCGAGTTCTGTAAGTGAACATTATTTACGGATGCTGAACCAGTGATCAAACTGAAACCCAAGTAGACCCTTGATCTTGTTTGTCACAGAGCTTAGTGTGGGAAGAGAGCTGGTGTGACTGGGTTCCGGTGGTTAGTCAAACTACTAAATGATGGTTCATGTCAAGCATCCTGCTGTTCGATTTTCACGTAGAAATGATGCTTGTATAATGTGCTCGTACGAAAACTTTTGTAACACGTATTGGTTGACGATGTTGGAGCCTGAGGCATGTGTTTCTTTTGTATAAAGAAGATAACTGATGAGAATAGTTAGAACAGGTCGGAAGAAAGTGCTGCGAGTGCGAGAATGAATATTGTGTGCTGAGGGGATGTGGGTCAGGTATTACTTGTCGGAAAAGTGTAGGATCTCCATTTACGAGGGGTATATTAGACCTATCCATAGCTAATTCTGACCTGCACATACTGAAGTACTCGTACGTTGAAACCCTCATTTGACGATATGCGAAGTGGGTACCCTCTCTAAGTAGTTAATCGTTTAAAAAATGCCTCCACTTACTCCCAATAGTTTTGGTGATCAATTACGAATTGTTTATCTACTTTCTTTGCTTCCAGATTCTTTGTTCAAATTGAGCCTAGGCTCGAAACCTTCAAATTTGGCATTTTTAAGATTCATCTTCCCGGTCTGCTTTATTATTAACTTACGTTGTATGAGTACAAACGACATTCCGAATATTTTGGGTCTTATTGGATCTTGAAGATAAATGGTCGTGTAGATTTATGAGCTGTGTAGAAGCTATTGGTTCTGCATCACTGAGTGTGACAAACGGGTTATAAACCTAGTTGGCGACCATGCCAGAATTAGGAATGAGGATGCATTTCAATACAGGTGGGATGACCAGGGGGTTGTGTAGTGTCAAAGACGTTTTATGTGTTACGAGAGGCTTCGGATGTAAGTGAGGTAAATGGAGAATCTTGTATTCAAGGTTAGAAACATCTGGAATAGATAAGGTACTAATATATTACTCCATACTAATATGTACAGTGCTCGACAAAAGTTTACTCCGGGTGAGCAGGTGGACTAAACTCATGTGTATCAAAGAATGGTATGAATGATGATGGATTAATTTAGTCAGAATATTGTGCTGGCTTCATAAAGTCGTTACATCCACCAGTTGCCAACTTCGCTCGTCAGGCATTAGCTCAGTGTCGTTTCGGCCACTGTTGTGAGGGAATTGTGCTGTTTTGTTCTTCTTCCCGACGTCATTTTGTGACTGGTTTTTCGTACTTTGAGTGTTTGTGGCTCTATTACGGGGGTAGCAAGGCACTTGTCGTCTGAAAACAATGCCCATATTGTCACTCTCAAGCTTACCGGTAAACAAACGAAAGAAATAGCCGACCGATTTGAAATAAGTGATCGTGTTGTGACGTGGTACGTTGCTAGCTGGCGGTAGGCAGTGCGTGATGCCCTGTCCATACGGCCTTTTAGCTGTGTAGGCGCAACTTGCAGACCTCGTAAGACCTGTAGGCGTGTTGATAACGTTGCAAAGACAGACCTAGAAAAGTGTCCTCGAATTACAGCCCGTAAAATTGGAGAAAATAATAGTGTACCACACACCCGGAATAAACTTTTGTCGAACGCTGTATATGTAGGTATTGTTATTGTGCTATGTTGGGATGACAAATCAGAAGTTGATGTGTTGAAGTATATTGCATTAACGATTATACCGAAGGAATGAATTTGAGGTTAACTGGGAATATTGTAACTGATGTGAAATCTTTCGAGTGTTAAGGATTGTTGCGAGTGATAGAAAGGTAGGAATTGGCTTGGATTAAGAAAGAGTTTTGAGCTTGTGGAGCGTTGGAAGTATTCTCTTACCCAGTCTTACTTGCAGGGGCATCTATAATTGCGCATAATTTTGGCCGACCGAGCGAAGACACCACCGCCCGATGGTCGATTATTGACGGGGCGGCTTAGGAGGTAGTAGTAGTAGTAGTGGTGTTGATTGCCGCGCTTCAGTGGCTCAGACGATGTCGCACCGATGGAGGAAGGACCATTTAGCATGGACTGTAGAAAACGAGGGACACGTCAATGCACCGCTTCTCGTCCGATCTGTGGAAATGTTGGAGTGGGCAGTGCTAGAGTCCTGGTGGGAGTGTTGGAAGAAGTTGATGCGAAAGTGGGATTGTTTTTACCACTTTTTAGGGCGATGAGACCTGTAAAATTTGATTAACAGAAATGGATGTAAAATGTGTGAGACAAGGTGCAGAAAATGAACGTGGCGTTAGTTGCGCTGTTTTCTATAGTGAAATTAAAAGGTGCTGTGCGGGTCATCTGGTGAGAGCGAGATAACGTGAGGGGTGAGAAGCTGTCATGAAGGCAATAGACCGAGCTAAAGGTATGTAGAGGGGAAAAATGGTTAGCACGAGAGACATGCTTTCCAAATGCTCGAGTGTACTTTTGAGACCGCGTAGAATGTGTGTCGATGAATGTATTTTCAGAAGCTTTGTGCTTGTTTACGCAATCATGCTTCAGCCGAGAGGTGTGAGACGCCAAATGCTTGTATTGCGAGAATGCGTTTGAAAATGCACCAGAATCTCACTGCAGCGAATGTAGTCGTCTCTGTGGGACTAAGGTGGTTTCTGGGTCGGCGAAGACCCAAGTTAAACTTATCGCCGCCCCGTCGATAATCAACCACCCGGCGGCATTATCTGCGTTTGGGTGGCCAAAATTCTTGGTAAGTAGGGATGTCCCAGCAGAAAAGTTACGACTGGAGCCTGACGCGGGGTAGCGCGTGATGTCGTCTCAATGAGGGCCTGCACCGTGTGCTCAGAACAGTGCCTGTGAGCGCCCCCTGCACGCCTGTCTTTTCTCTAAGAAGGCGCCCTTCAGCTCATTGAATATCGGATATTTTGCCTCCAAATGCTAGTTTTAGCTGTTGTGGCCCGTAGAGTATGTTTAATGTTATAAAAATACAGAAAAGATCCCGGGGAGTTAAAAAAGAGGCTAGGCCTAAAATTGATTTGAAGTAAGTTGTCCCATTGATCTTGTATAACGTGCCGTGCATCCTAATGGTTATCGTATTATCGTAGCGAAGGAGTTGAAGGCTGGTGGGCGCGTAGATGTGCGTGAGGGGACGGTGCCATGAAGATCATTTTTCTCTATACGTCATGAATGAAATGAAGATGAATGATGATTATTTTTCTCTATACGTGATGAATGAAATGAAGATGAATGATAAATGATGATCATTTTTCTCTATACGTTCTCCAACTATGCTAATTAGTACTTATACTGCATGAAAAATTTACCGTGTAAACTGAAGTTGAACCTAAAATAGAACTCTGGGTGATGCCTTCCTTATGAAGCAAGTAAACAAAATGACACAAACGTTGAGGACCACTGGATAGAATGAATACTTCTTGAAACTAAATACTCTCACCACTGAGCTTCACTGCTGAGACCGCCTGAGATGATAAAATAAGGATAAATTAATAATAATTCTACACGTTATGGGAACATGGCGGTCCTCAAAGATGCATGCTTGAGCTGCATGTCCTGCTGCACGGCAGGTCTGCTCATGGGTCCCCTAATGCCTGTCTCTGGTTCCGCCTGTTGTTTCAACGAGTCATTAGTTCTGCCACATCATTGCCAGGGCCTTGGGAGCCATGCAGCTGTAATTTCGCTGCGCTCACGAATTTTTGTGGCCACCGCTGTTGTTCATGGGTGTGCACCCCTCTGGTGGGTTAGGGTAGGCCATAGGCCGTAGGGTTAGGTTTGGGTATCCTAGGTTTTAGGAACTGGTGTTCTTAGGGGGAGTGTTAGGTTACCTCAGCTATAGCTAGGCCTCCGGACTTATCATTCGTGCCTACTTTGTTCCTTCCCATTTTCATGCCCTCTTGTATGATTATTCTTTATCTTTTCTTTCTCTTCTCTTTTAACTTGCTGTTTCTATGCGCTGAAGATCCTGTGTGGGAACACGCTCGTACTTAGACTCAACGTTTTCTAAAGTCCATACTAAATGGTTCCTTCTTTCCGCTCTCTTTGGATCCCATTTCATGCGGGTTGGGAGCTTCAAACTAACCAGTAGTCTACCCTAAGCTCATCATGGGCTTGCACGCGCGTCATCTTGCGTGTGGTATTTCTGAGGGGTGTCCTTGGTAGAGCAGATTCTGCAGCTGTGGTTGTGGCAGCTTTTGGAAGAGCAATAGAGCTTTACATCTTGCTTCCTTCTCTTGTTACCCGCAAAGGTGACTTTCTTAGCTGTATTTGTATCCATTGTTCTCTCGATGATTCGTTTTACCATTGCGCTTTTGTTCGACTGGCACTTCTTACTGGGTGGGCCCCTGTCTCTCAGTCGAGCAATAAAAATCGGGCGCCGAGGATCCGAGCACTTCATATCAGTGACGTACAATATGGTGGATGCCCAAACTTTTCCCCCTCCAGCCAATCATTAAAAGTTCGTTCAGAGAGAGGAAATCCCAGGTCTCCCGCTCCGGATTTCTTTACACCTAACGCCACTAAGCTTGAATGTCTAGATACGTACGTGCTTTAAAATTTTGTTTCAAAAATGTTTGTACATAGAGTATGGGAGACTTAAAACGTTAGGACTAATGACTTGGAATACTTACCTCAGGTTTGCTGCTATCTAAGGGGTGAGATAGAGGAATTCAGGGCTATTCTTGAAAGAAGGAAGTGGTGTTGAGTGGCGAGAGGGTAAACATGTGCGTGCAGGCTGTCTAATTCACCCTCACAAAATGTGTGCGATGGTGTGGCAACGCTGCTAGCGGCTCACCAACACAACATCAGCAACGTAGCTGTACAGAGTTGAAACTGTGAAATGTCGCTATTAAAATTCAGTCTTCGGGAAACCATCAACTTTGTTGCTGGTGTACATCGCGTGCGCTTCGTGATTGCTGTGTAAAGAAACATTAACTTTTCGCCGTATTTAGCTGTTGAAATTTTTTACATCCCTCATTTTAGTCTCCTTACATTAATATCCCACTTAGATTTCCTGCGTCTCGCCACTGGAAACTACTAAGCTAATACAAATTGCATTGGTGGGCGTGAAGAGCAGCGTTTCCACTCCCCTGCCACTGGTGGCACTCCTGCATTCCGAACTTTGTGAAGGTTTTCTTCACTTTCCGTAGCGTGGGTGGGAGTTCCGAGTGGTTCTTATAACCTTAACCGCATGAAAATTCTTCTTGGAAACTGCAAACGAAACTCTCACTGTTAGAATCATGTAAAATATGGCAACGGTGGTTAAACCCCTGGTGTAGTAATAATAATAATGGAAACGCTCTTCTAGTTTTCCTGTGTTTGCTGCTGGTACATCTTTGCTTCCCAGATTTCATGTAGATTATCTTCATTTGCCTGTTGTGTTTGTGTATCACGCGTCGGCTGAAAAACAACGTGCAGTTCCTTAACCTATAAATGTGCAGTACCAGCATGGGTTTTTCTTGCAATTACTGATTCCTTAGTTCAAAATATCCCTTATTTAAGATTATTATTCAGACGACTCATTTGAGAATAATTTGATGAATCGCTCAGTATTCAACATCCTTATGAAACGAAACGGCTGTTAGCATTGGGAGTTTTGAACTTTAGTCTAAGGCTTCTACCTTGATGCGGTGGCCTCTTGCTTTGGCGGTGCATGACGTGGCCCTGGCGCTCGCCTGGCACCTCTATTTCCTCTCATTTTGGGTCTGGTGTACATATGTTTTTTTGCGTCTGTAGTACGATTTAAAATAATACTCATGCGTAGCTAATGCTTGACCTTTTACGTGCCGGACACCTGACCGTTTCCGTGCCAGACACCTGACCGTTTCCGTGCCAGACACCTGACCGTTTCCGTGCCGGACACCTGACCGTTTCCGTGTAGAACACTGGACTTTTTCTTGCCTAAAACCTACCTACCGCTATTGACCGGGAATCCTGTATGTTTCAACTCTAACAAATATTTCGGAAGTTTATTTCTAAAGAAGCAATTGAAGGAAACGGCCTTGCCTGTCACCTGGCTTGTCGCTCGTGTGTTGACCAAAATAAACTGAAGCTCTTATGCTTTAAACAACAGCAAAGGGCGGGCGTCAGAACTTTTTTGTCGAAAATGATCATTGTGGGACATCGGAGGTTCCGGCCGATGACCCACAGAACTCTGTGAGTCAGAGCCACTCCCTTTTTCATGAGCGTTTCCTTCCCTCTCGCGTGATCACGTCACAGTCGGGCAGTAGGTCCGGGGGCCCCAGTGGCCGTAACGGAGGCAATAGGGTCAGGTGTGTGAAGCTTGGGCTGGCGTCCTTAGGAGGGCACTGCTAGGTTACCTCAGCTATAACAGATAGACCTTCGGGACTTCTGTCTTGCTTGGTCACTTTTCATCGCCTTTTCTTTCTCATTTTAACTCGCTGTGTATGTGTGTGGAAACGCATTGTGTGCATGTATTCCCCTTTCTCTATAGTTCATACCAACTGGTCTCCACTTGCTGTCTTTGGATCACATTTCTTGCGTATAGAGAGAACGATCTATTCTAACCAGCTGTATTGCGGTCTGCGTCAACCAAGGGGGGATGCCATTTGACCCCGAGAGAGATAGCGTCGAGCAGGAGACGTGCTAACTCATCCCTGACCCACGCACCAAATTCGGTTCCTTCGATACGAATCCTGTCACATGCGCTGTGTGTTCGCTTATGCAAGACCGTAGTCTACCAACAAGCAAAATCGCCCTGCTGTTCTCGTTTCTTTCGCAGCCAATGTAGCCATTGGTGTGGCTTCAGAAGAAGATGGGTCTAGTATGAAAAGGTGTTGGTCAATTAGGGAATAATGTGGGCAGAGAAGGGTGACGTGAGGGTCGAATAACGTGCCTGTGAAGGTCCTCGGTTCGATATCCGGGGCGGAGTTTTTCCCTTGGTAATGGAAGATTTAGCGTGACGTGGCTAAAAACGGCGGCACATCAGTGCGGCTTGGGACGGTGCCTGAACTCATTCCAAAGTTCCTGGACGAGTCCAAAATTCCCCCACTGAACTCAATTCAGCAGCGCACTGCCTTCCTTACTCTGATGTCGCCTCACATGCGCCTCTGTCGGCAGCATTCGAGGCTAGCGACTGACAGGACTCAGTGTCGGACCAGTGACGGTCACTAGTTACATGGATCGGTCACTCCCTCAGTACAACTGACAGGACTCAGTGTCAGACCAGTGACGGTCACTAGTTACATGGACCGGTCACTCCCTCAGTACAACTGACACGACTCAGTGTCGGACCAGTGGTCCATCTCTCTTGAATGTAGGAAATAAGTTGAGATTTAACCATTTCTGTTCTGCCGTTTAATCTTTGCTTTTTCTGCCTTGTTGAGATCTTGTCACGTGTGTTAACTTGGAATAAAGTGTTGAGCTCGTTACTAATTAAACTCACTCCCAGTGTGATCAAGCCACTGAATTGTCCTTTGATTTAGCACCGTAGTGATTGCCGCTTTAATTTTTGTTTTATTTTCATGTTTTTTCCTTTTTTTCCCGCTTCTAATTGTGGCGTGAACACCTCCTGCTCCGTTGCCATCACCTCCTGCTCCGTTGCCATCACCTCCTGCGCTGTTGCCATCTCCTGCACCGTTGTCATCGCATCGTGCACCGTTGCCACCATCTTCTGCATGGTTGCCATCACGTCCAACTCGATCATCATTTCTTGCGTCGCCACCATCACGCCCTGCTTTGAGGCCATCCTCTTACACCATCACACCCTGCATTGAGGTCATCCTCTTACATCACCTCTACGCCCACGCCATCACCTCTGCACCCTTACCATCACCTCTATACCCTCGCCATCACCTCTATACCCTCGCCATCACCTCTATACCCTCGCCATCACCTCTATACCCTCGCCATCACCTCTATACCCTCGCCATCACCTCTATACCCTCGCCATCACCTCTATACCCTCGCCATCACCTCTATACCCTCGCCATCACCTCTATACCCTCGCCATCACCTCTATACCCTCGCCATCACCTCTATACCCTCGCCATCACCTCTATACCCTCGCCATCACCTCTATACCCTCGCCATCACCTCTATACCCTCGCCATCACCTCTATACCCTCGCCATCACCTCTATACCCTCGCCATCACCTCTATACCCTCGCCATCACCTCTATACCCTCGCCATCACCTCTATACCCTCGCCATCACCTCTATACCCTCGCCATCACCTCTATACCCTCGCCATCACCTCTATACCCTCGCCATCACCTCTATACCCTCGCCATCACCTCTATACCCTCGCCATCACCTCTATACCCTCGCCATCACCTCTATACCCTCGCCATCACCTCTATACCCTCGCCATTACCTCTATACCCTCGCCATTACCTCTATACCCTCGCCATTACCTCTATACCCTCGCCATTACCTCTATACCCTCGCCATTACCTCTATACCCTCGCCATTACCTCTATACCCTCGCCATTACCTCTATACCCTCGCCATTACCTCTATACCCTCGCCATTACCTCTATACCCTCGCCATTACCTCTATACCCTCGCCATTACCTCTATACCCTCGCCATTACCTCTATACCCTCGCCATTACCTCTATACCCTCGCCATTACCTCTATACCCTCGCCATTACCTCTATACCCTCGCCATTACCTCTATACCCTCGCCATTACCTCTATACCCTCGCCATTACCTCTATACCCTCGCCATTACCTCTATACCCTCGCCATTACCTCTGCACCCTCACCATCATTTGCACTGTTTCCATCTCATCCGTACATCATTGTGACCTCATTTGTGACCGTTAACCACTACTTGCACCACGCCGTGCTGCGTAACCACGATCCCCCCGCCCCCCATCGTGGTCACTCCCCTCCGTTGAGTACCTTGGCTGAGCGCCGTTTACCGGACGCCTCGGGATACTTCGCTTTCTTGTCTCGTCCTAACGATCAACTCACTATTTCTAAGTCGTATTTCCTGTTGAGATTTTGCTGCCTTTTTTAAATTTGGTGGTTGATACTCTTTTGGGCTGTGAAACGTACTTTGCCTTTGGTTATTGGAACGGGTCGTCCGGTGTGTGCGTGTCTGTGTGTGTGTGTGTCTGTGTGTGTGTGTGTGTGTGTCTGCCTCTTTGTAAAATTCTGTTGTTTGAGTCTTCGGGGAAACTTGGATGCGAACTCAACAGTGGCCATAGGATTGATCGTCTTGCACATCCAAGAGATCATCCAGCTGGACGTGACTCCAAATTCGGGTGAGAAGAAAACGTTCCTGCCGAGGAACAAGTCGCGCGACAGCGTCAACCGGAGCCCAACTGACAACCTCGATGAGATCATCCGCCAGAACAGCTGCTCGGGCCCCCCGATCCTGTCTCCCTCGTCCAAACGATGCGTCGCCCGCGGGGCTGACGGTGATGAGAACAGCGGCCTCGCGTACCCCGGTGACGACGACGATGATGTTGCCGTAGATGAAGAGGTCTTCAACATCCTCACTTCTGGCTCCCAGGAGCAGATCTCAAGCAACCAATCTTCTCCCAGATTTGTGTTGAACTGAGTAACCCCCGAAGTGCCTTCAACGTGTCGTAATTGCTTGTTTGGTTTTGTTGTTGCCCACGTGTACGCTGGCGGATGAAGACTGGAAAATGGAAGTTGTTTAAGAAGACTTTGCCTGTGATGGCTGTGTGACAAGGAGTGAGGGCCAGACCTGGCTGCCCTAACACGACGCCCGGCTTTGGATGACACCCGTCTGGAACTCGGTGTTGCTCCCGTGCAATTTTGAGCTGCTTTCTCAGATGGCTGCGTCGCCGAGCTCGGGAGAATTTTTATTTATGAATTCCGTTGGCTTTTGTTAAGTTTTTCACGTTGTATCTAATGATTTTGTTGAATACATTGTTTGGTTTTGAATTCAACCTTATTTTTCGTTAACAGTGGGCGGTAGTTGGTGCTACCCTCGTATTGTCGCTAATTTTTAGGACTCTTTTAAAGATGGACGGATTCTGACAAATGGAGTGTAATGTTCTCTCGGAATGTGCTCGTCTGGGTGCTGTGACTGTGTGGCGTCACGTGTGTCAACTGGGGATAGGTTACGGAAATCCTCAGCAGTTATTTTTGTGGACTACCTATAGTATGGCGCAACTTGAGAATCATTATTTTTCTGGACTGTCTGCAGTTTAAGGGAACCTTTGCATCAATATTTTGCAAACTTGCAGTAGTTTACGTTAACCTTTGCATATATATATTTGTAAACTGTCGTAGTTTCCGGGAACCTTTGCATAGATATATATATATACACATACACACGAGTATATATATATATATATATATGTGTGTGTGTTTGTGAACTGTCAGCAGCTGAGGACTATTTGTATCTGACTAGAATTAGAGCCGACTAGAATTACGAAATCAATGGTAAGTATTTATAATTTTTTCTTAACTTAACTGCACAATTGGTAATCTTTTAACCAAGAATACTGGAGACCAGAAGACTTCTCCCTCGTACGTACGTAGGTACGTACCCCAGTTCTCATTTTAGCCGAAGTTACCGCATTCGGTGCGGTATTGGGCGTTGCTTCAGTACGGCCATTCGAGGCGGTCGTCTCTTCTGGTGATAGTTTTCCTTAATGTGGAGACTTGAGGGGATCCGTCTCTCGGCTCATAACATTTCTGCCCGTACTCGAGGTATGTGCGATCGCACTCGGCAGCCCGCGTGGCCCTCACGTACGTGATTGCTGTCAGCAGCGCACGTCGCTGGATTCCTTGTGACTTGCTTAGTCCTTTTTATGGCTTTAGTTGTCGTGTATGCTGACGTTTTTCTTCCGCTTTTAAGTCATGGTGGATCCCGGAATCAGCTCGCAAGTCTGTCTGCCTTAATGTATTCGTATTCCGCTGCTTCGCTCAAGCTCTCAGCACTCGGTGATGTTCACTGCCGAAATCCAAAAGGCTTTAAGGCGACGTTCTTCATGGAACCACGCTTCTGAATGGCAATTTGTAGTGCTTTGCTTGTGAGTTAAGGCTTGCCCCTTTAGCGCCCAAATTCCTATATGATAGCAATTTCAAATTAATGCCTTACTGGTAGCGGCGACACGCCTTCAAATCGCTTGGTTTCAAACGTCTTCCGTGAAGAACGATGGGTGTTCTGATGTTTATTGAGGTCTTTCACAGTTCCCTCCTTTTTTTATCGTGTGAATGCAATAGACTTTCCGCTCGTACTCTGCCTCGACATTTATCCATTTACTGGTGTTCGGGCAACATGAATTTTGGAAGGCCTAAGCGTAGCTTTCATTAATTGTGTTCTGATGTTTGTGAAATAAACAGCCTGCTCTTCTGTCAGTTCCAATTGCTTGTTGTGTGATGCATGTATAATTTCTGGCGTGTACAGTTTGGTGTGATGTGCAGTTATCTTCAATTTGTGTGCCAGCCGCAGCACAAGTTCCCCTAGAACGTGCCTTCGTCAACCCACTTCTGTGAGCTAGAGCACATAAGCGAGCTCTGGCTACGGAATAGGAAACCAGCTTCTTGCTAATTGCAGGGTGTCCATCAGGTCTGTTCACAGGTTCGAAATTTAATCACAAAAGTAATTGTTAATATCTAGCAATTTGACTTGTTCCACTGTACAAAAAAAAAGCTTTGAGACTCCCTGTTTAGAGTGGAACAGGTCAAATCAATACATCTAATCGATTGCATTTGCAATTAAATTTAAGACTGTGAAGAGACTTCATGAGCACACAATCTCGCTCAAATGCCTTTATTTTTGCCGTGATCTTGGTTGCCTCATATGTTGCCTTGAGGTGACGGCATCGATAACCTTGCTTGATTTTATCTCTTTGCTAGCGATCTTTTACACGCATCCTTTTTTTCGTTCTTTAGAACTTTAATCATCGTTACGCTGTTGCTCGTGCTCTTGCTTGATGTGTGGATTTTTTGATCTTGGACGATTGCAACCGGGTGGACAGTGCACCGTAATTCTTTAGTGTTTGTGAATTTTTTAACGTCTTCTTTTCGTGTGTGGAATTGACTTCCAGTGACAAGTTCGTGTGTGGTGTGCAGTAGAATTTTCTTGAAAATTGTTACGCATAAAGGAATAGGAAGGAAACTACCATGTAAGCAGTGTGGCGTAGTTCGTTGGGAATATTTCATGCTTTCAAATTCGACCACGTGTTGGCCCAGTGTTCTCAAGTTGACGGCGAGGGGTGAAGTCTTTTGTAGAAAACTTGAATTTGATTTCGAAATGTATACGTCCCTGTGAGCTGTTCAGAGGGGTGGCCGGAGACACAGAGTGGGTTAGTTTTAGGTTTACTTCTGTGGACTTCTTCCGAAAGAAAAAATTTATGCTCTTGAATAGATGGAAAACTGGAGGCACCCACGCTCACGTAAATTTCCCCCGTTTGAAAACGTGCTCGCAGTGGAGGTGTCATGTCAGGTACCGTATTCGCTCTGCACGTGCTGACGTGTTGCGGGATTGTAGCTGTGTGCTTGCTGCCACGAAATGGATGGGTGTTATTTACGACGTGCTTCCGACTTTGAGGGGACCAACTTACTTTCTAGATGCACTCAATATTACGAAATCGGCCGTTCACGATCTGTGCACTGGATTGCATGTTCACCCTAGCTTTGACCACGACAATAAGAACGTTAGACTAAATTGTATTATTTTTAATGGCCCTAATTCTTGACAATGGTCCTTCCCGGTCTAACTTTATCGTCGCTCCATCGATGATGAACTTTCCGGTGGCGATAGCTGTGCTTGGGCGGCCAAGATAGTACATAATTATAGATGCTCCGCCGGATAAGTTCGATTGGGTTACTATGTTGAATGTTGCCATGGCTTTTTATGTGCTTTCTTTTCGCTTGGCTGTTTTAGTCGTGGCATCGACTCCTCCACCTCTTGCGTGTAGCTCTTCTGTGTATTGCTTCACTGCCCAAATTATAAATTCTCCGGACAAAATATTAGTCACCTGCTACTAATATGGTTTAGGACCTCCACGAGCACGAGAAATGGCGGTAATTCTAAGCGGCATCGAGTCTATGAGTGCCCTCATGCACACCTGGCCAATTTTAACCACTCTTACAATCTGCTCATCTCGTAGTGCGGTCACAGTAAGAGGACGGTCTTTTCGATGTCTAACTTATAATTTTAGGTGGTCCCACAAAATTTCTATTGGGTTCATATCTGGAGACTTAACTGACCAATGTAGCTGCTTGACCTATCGTGAAAGACTCGTGTCAATGAATGATAGTTCTAGCTCGATTCACCCGACAGTTGTCATCCTCGAAAGGAGCTCAAAATACAATACATTGGAGCTCGAAAAATAATACACTGGAGCTCAAAATACAATAGGTGACTAATTTTTTGTCTGTGGAGCGTATTTATAACTTTCTTTCTTTTGAGCCAAACGCCTCGTTGCAGTCGTGTCTTAAGTGTCGTATTCCGTGTGCCAATTTCTTGTCCATATTTGCATCAACGACGTTAAGCGTCACCCTTTTGAGTCCTGGACGCATGAATCGTAAGTAATTAAAATGTGATGAAGCCTGGTCAATTGTGTTTTTTTCGTCCAACTGGGACTAACGTGACGTGTTGATGTACTGCACGGCTGGTGTACAAGAAGAGCCCCGTTAGTCGTCGAACTCAAAAAATACCGATAGTATTGTAGGACAGGGAAAATTTTGAGACCGGACTGAGATGTCCCCGTAGTACTCAGAGGGTTGGTTAGATTTTACGTACCAATTTAGCCATTTGATAGCAGAAACATTCATTAGAGTTAGCACGGCAAGATAGCAGTAGACGTGAATAAGCCGGTGTCTATTTTCGCAGTGTGTGTGTGTGTAGAGTGTTGCTGAAGTGCTCCTCGGTTGTGAAAAGGATTCATTTTAGGGTATTTTTATATTAATCAATAAACCTGGTTTTCGTTGTGTGTTTCTCTACACCCATGTGTCTTCAAATTGCGCGTGTGTTTGAAAAGGCAGTGCTACGCTGTTGTGCTCGTAGCTTTATTTCTTTATTATTAATACCAACACAGTTGACTTACAGACACGTAAGTGATGTGAGGTTCAAGCTTACTTTTCCAATGGAAGCACTCCGTGGTTCCGTGAAAATCTGTTTCGCCTCAGCCAGGAGTCGAACTCTTGCTTCCAATTGTGAGCGAATGCTTGACCGCTGCACCATGACAGCCACTCGAAGGAGCTTATCGTTTTGTACTGCGCCATGACAGCCACTCGAATGAGCTTATCGTATTGTACTGCGCCATGACAGCCACTCGAAGNACGAATGATTTGTTATAGGCGAGTGAGCCCGTTGTCCACTACATGAACGGAATGCAGGAGTGTGGCTAGATGCCGCCGAAATAAGGTGACCGCTAAAAATGGGCGCGTTTGACATAGTGCATAAATACGTCAGCGGATATGTATACTTCGCACTCGATTGGGTAGCGCGTATTTATCGTTAATTTTTCGAGGTTCTGCAACGTTAATCGGACTTAGGTCCAAGTCGTACTCGATTGAGTCCATCCGACGGACCCGTGAGCACACGATGCGACTCTATTGAGTCCATCCGTGGGTAATTTAGAACTAAGTATCAAGTGAGTTACGCGTCACTTCCTGAGTGCCGACCAGACAGCGAGGTCTGGGTGTAGTTTAACTCGAAAAAAATAGTAAATTGAACGCGAGTAGCAGCGAGTCGATTTAAATGAGGATAAACTAATGAATAACATTGCGAAGCAGAATAAATTTATAAGAGAAAGGAAATTCGAGAAATGAAAGACGATCGGATCCATCCGGCGCGTCTTGGGACGGATGAGAGGTGTTTCTAGGACGTAGGGCACGAGGCTTGCAATTATAAAATGAGATTCTTCGCTTAAAATTTTGGCCGAGATAAGTTTATTTTTCTAAGGAGAGCGATGGGGAGGAAATAATTTAGGAATTCACGCATTCTTCATGATGCAGTTGAAGGCAGTGATCCCATATGATGCTGCTGTTCGACCGTAACCTGAGTGCTTCACTTCCTTTCCTTTGGCTCGGACAGCTCGACTCGTTATGACCTGTGTGTTTCCCTCAACTCTCGACCACCAAGCTCGTCATAAATATCGATATTGGATAAAAATATCTACAAAGTTAGCTCGGCCTTCCTCGACCTCTCCCGACATAAACGGACCATTTTAGAGCGTATTGGCACATCTGGAAGGATTTTTCATCGGAATACAGCATGTGTTCAAGAAAAAAAAATCTGCCGACAGGAATTATTCCAACGCGATTTCTAGCTCCAGGAGGGCTCCTGACGCGCGCTGGTGTTTGCCACAGTTCTGTGCCGTGCGAGGCTGTGTAGGGGCCTGTCATTGTTCCATCAGTGTCCAGCTTGCGAAAGTGCGAGCGTGTAGCTCGCATGGGTAGCTCGATCCTCCGCATGGGTAGCTAGATCGGTTCCAGCAAACAACCGCTCTGCAGCCGTTCCCCGTATGGAGCGCTAGACGGTCGCAGCAAACAACCACTCTACAGTCGTCTCCTGCTTCGAGCGTTAGGTCGGTTGTAGCAAACAACCGCTCTGCAGTCGTCCCCCGCATTGAGCGCTAGATCGGTTCCAGCAAACACTCACTCTGCAGTCGTTTCCCGCGTTGAGTGCTTTGTCGAAGTCTTCAAACACCCGCTCAACCGTCGTCTCCCTCATAGAGCGCTAGACTAGTTCCTGTAACAACCGTTCTGTCGTCCCCTGCACAAAATGGTATCAAGTACCCCAAGCATCGAATTGTCCGGAAAATATTTGCACCATTAAAAGCAAATACAGTGTGTTATGAGAAACAAATAGGATGACATAGGGGCTGCTTGCTGGAACCGATCTAGCGCTGTATGCGAGGGACGACTAGGGCTCTCCCCTGGCACCACCTCCGGAGACACGAGTGCATCTCATGTTCAGGCGGCTACCGCGCCACTCGGACTGCGCCCTCAGGGGGCATAGGATGGGCAGTAGGGCTACGTCAGGCTGGTCTGTCGTATGTTATTGGCACTGGCGTCCCCACAGGGACGCGGTTAGGTCACCTCAGCTGTAAATAGGCCTTCGGGACTTTTAGCTACCGTGCCCGCGTTGCTTCTTTCAGTTTTTTCACCTTCTTTGCTATGTCTTCTTTGTTTTCTTCTTCTTCTTCATTCTTAACTGGGTGTTTCTATGCTCAGGGGACTCTGAGTGGGAACACACCTTGTGCATAGATTGCTCCTTTTTCGTTTGTCTGTACTATATGGTCCCCTTTCTTCGCTTTCTTTGAATGACATTTCACGAGAGCAGGGAGCTTTAAAGTAACTGCTAATTTAAGCTAATCTACTCGGACTGCACTACGGTAGCAACATGATGCTCTAGCTGCAATCCATGGCGCTCTAGTATCTATGTTGAACGCTTCAATACCGAGCCTCTCAACGAGAAATATTATCCTGCTGTTTTGGTTTGTATGGCACCGAATTCAGTATTAATCATCAAGAAAAAACATGCATAGTGAAGACAATATTGGTCCGATTGAGAATTGTTCGGCCAGTAGAAGGTTAAGACGTAAATGATAATTCCTATGCGTGTTTGTGTGTAAGTGAACGAGCGCTTTGTTGGGCGGAAAATACATTGGCGTTAACTTCCTTTGAATGGAAATTCGTACGCTCGAATGCGAATTTACGTAATGTGTGTTATGGACTAAAAAGTTATAAATGGAATGTCCTTGCTCAGTCTCACCTGCCACATTTGCCTGTCCATGCATGCATGCGTCGCCTCTCCTTTCTTCTAACTCTTCGATGGTTTTATGAATTGGTCTTTGTCGTGTAGAGAAGGTGCATTTAAACTTTGTTGAACTTTGTGTGTTGAATTTAATCTATTGAGCTTATTCTGTTGAACTCTGTTGAACTTAGTGTATTGAATTTAATCTATTGAGCTTATTGTGTTGAACTTAACTTGTTGAACGTTATCTGTTGAGCTTAAATTGCTGAGCTAAATCTGTTGAACTGGGTCTCTACAGGGTTACGCCCAGAACTGATCTGATGCTCATAAGAATATTGAGGTATTCATGTAAGTAACGAAATAATATTCTCTCCTCTTGAAAAGAGATATTAATTTTTATATCGTATTATAGATCCGTGAACTATTTTATGAACTTCAAACTAGGTTACTTTGTGCCTTGCTGTTTATCAAGGCTCACAAATGTGCTACCTTTTTAATTGTAAGGTCGTGGCTTTGAAAATTACGGACCGAACAGCACGTGCAGGCTGTGCAGGCTGCCGTTAGTAAACGGGGCCCTCTCTCGACCGAGGTAGGGCCCGTTTTGGGCAACGTGCCTCCCATTTTAGGTCCTCTCAATAGAAACAGGCTCAATAAAAACGAGCTGAGTGAAAACAGGTTGATTAAAGAACAGGGTGAATAAAATACTCTGTCGTCATGAAACTGTGAATAAAAAACAAGGAACCTTTTTTGATTCCTGTGTTTGAAATCCTTGTATAATTCCTGTATTTGAAATGTAATTTCCTGAAATTTCCCTGGTCGCACCAGAATGGTCTCCCGTTTTCCGTTTGTCGAAAGACAATCCGGAATCGAGCGATTTTTATGGCCACGTGTGACGGTGACTGCGGAGACGGGCGCATCTCGCGCCCCTGCCATCAGGCGGCTGGGGAGCGCGGGCCTCGAGAGCTTCTCTCTTAGGCCAACTCGGTGTTTTCCTTCCCTGCGAGTCGTGTTGTTTCTTTATTGTTTGCCTGCTAACCGATGCCTATTTTGTGTATTGTGTGGTTGTTGATTGTTTGGCCGTCTTAGTAATTTCCTTTCCTGCGAGTCGTATTGTTTTTGAATTATTCCTCAACTATTGCACATTTTATTTATTACGTATTTATTTATTATTTAGCTGACTCAGTACCTTCCTTCTCTGTGCGTCGGATTGTTTCTTGATTATTTGACATGAATTTATTGCGTGGTTGGTATTTTGCGTGTTATTATTTTGATGGTTTATTACGTTATTGTTTTCTTAAATGATGCAAATGACGTTCTAAGTTGAGATTCATATAATTTGTTCACAAACCTATCCACGTGTACATGAAAGTTACTCTGGAGTATTCATCACGTAAAATTTGCACGTCAGAGCCTTTTTTTATTTGAGTTCTTCAGGCCTGGCCAGTGGATGCTTCTGTACCCTCAAATGTATATTGCGTTAGAAAAACATGGATTACTCCTGTTCTCGCATCGTGCTGTGCATTTAGTACAAACTTGTTACATCGAAATAACGCCAGCTGATATGTTCTACGTCTGCAGCAAAAATAGAATAAAAACGCTTATAAAACAAAAGAAAAATACTTATAAAATAGAGTAAAATGCTAAAATACCAGCACAATTCATATGAACAACTTCCATTACGCACCTCTACCCAGGGTACGCGTATGAGGTCACTTGAAATTTAATTCTGTAGTATCGTGAATGACCTTAGAAATAGAAATTTTAGGAACGCTACATCATCTATGATACTCTTGTGTGTTTGTACTTGCAG
>VOMN01050766.1:0-18606 GCA_014899125.1 Orchestia grillus | reverse complement strand
GAGCGGCACTAGAGGCCTGTGTAGAGCGGCACTAGAGGCCTGTGTAGAGCGGCACTGGGCCTGTGTAGAGCGGCACTGGGCCTGTGTAGAGCGGCACTCGGCCTGTGTAGAGCAGCGGGCGCGTTGTTGATGCAAGTGGAGCGGTCTCAGCGCCGCCAGTCTCGGAGGTCAGTCGCTGCGGCAGGGCGACGGCTTGGTCAGGGAGCTCTAACTCCACTCCGTCTCAGGACTACGGCATGGAAAACCCTTCCTCTCAAATATTCTGATCTTTGTATATTTTGTGGGTATATGGTTACATTTCCTTCCGTCTTTTCCCCCTCTATATATTGTCCATACCTATAAAGACTAGAATCGTAAATAGTGTTTCCCTGCAGGGGAGCGGTCTTAACCTCGTCTTAATGAAGTTTGAACTTGATCGGGTGGGCTACCTATATGACGAGTTCAAACTTGACTAATTAGCTCCCTTTCACTTGAATATTCCTGTTCTTCGGAACCATATGTTATCATAAAATGGAGTCCATACTGGCCTATTTTTCACTTTCATTTTTTATTGCCTAATAATCAAATTACACTCAGGGAAATTTAAATCTTTGGAGAGAATTAGGCTACATTCTTATGCTGATATTTATATCATGTATTTGCAATACTTCTTCGAAATTTTCTAAAGCCTATAAGCTACTAATTTAAGAATATTATTGTCTGTTCCGCAGTATTCCTACACCTCAAATGTGGCAATAGTTCTCGTCCTTTGCTCTGGTCTTGGTCTGTTGCCACGCGTCGGCCTCCCGCTGGCACCGCTCCTAGTTCCCTGGGGATGACGAGGGCAGACTTGGGTATGAGCACTTGAATGTTGTGAAATTATTATTATATTGGATGCTTGAAGTAGTTGGTTTCCTCTGTGGAAGTTGCCCAATAACCGGTTCGTAATTATCTCCAGCCTTGCCTCCGGACTCCTGCGGTGGGCGCTAGTTTTGACTGCAGGCACCGTAGCCTCGACTTCGTTTTATCTCAAGAGGCTTTCTAGAGTTGGGCGACCCCGCAGCTCTGTGCCTGCCGTCGGCCTGCAAGTCCAAGCGTCATCTTCTTTCGGAGTCTTATTGTCTGAAACCGGCTAATTTTTCCCTGGGTGATACGGCGAAGGGTAGAACCCATTTGTCAAACGTGAATTTTTCTTGTCGATCGTTTCCTTCAAAGGTTGAAATTTTAAAATTATCTCTGAGTAAACGTGAACCTTGATCCTTTGGCTCAACTGATTTGGGCTGGAAAATATTGTAACTTGTTCTTTAAAGGCGTTGCTTAATGTATATGTTCTTTAATTGTAAGCGGCGTTAAATGCTCCTTAGTGCACTTTTAACATTTCTAAATTACACATATTTTAAAAATATACACATATTTCTCGAAGAATAAACTTGAATTAATTTTGCTTCCTTTAATTGTGACATGGCCTTATACGGAATTCAGCGAGGCATTTCTTAATTCGCCACACAGTTGTCAGAACAAAAATCACTTTTAAGCGACCAAGAATCAGGAACAACTCGGAGGGCCGAACTGCACCATTAGCTAAATTACAATTGTAAGAATAATCGGTGCGCTGGTAGTTAATAACCTGGGATTGGACATCTATGCCCTAGATCGCCATTTTTGAGCATGAAATGAACAAAATAAGGGACGGTCATACAAAAAAGCAGCCCATTTATCCCTAACACGGGTCAGTCTATTGACCGAGATAAGCGTTCGAAATTATACCTCTTTATCGTTCGAATCTATTTCTTTTGCATAGAAGGTACTTCACTATACGCATCGATTGCTCGATTATATTTCGATTATATATTTAGGCACATATTCTGTTCAAGAGATTGGTTTAACAGAACGTGAGGTTATTAATTGAACTACATTTCAACAACTTACTAAGACCAGGATAACTCGGAATTTTAAGCAAATGACATTTTGAGCAAACTCCTCTCAGAACCTCCACGAGAGGCCGCAGCGAACTAACACAAACTGTTTAGTAACGCAAATATTGACGAGGCACAATTTCAACAGGAAATATTATTTGGATATCTAATAGCCTGCATGCCATTTCTCCGCAAGGCTCGGTGCTACCTATGCTAAATCTATTATGTCGTTACAAAATAATGGTCTATTTTAGAAACATAGTATACAATGGAAAAACGAACAGTAAAAATTGTTAAATTCGTCAAAATACAAGCCTTGAGCTTCCATGCAACTCTGCCATAGATCAACGAGATTATTTATTCTTCGTTGATTAAAAAATTCATTGGTTTTTATGCAACAAAATCTTAGAAAGCTGATTCCATCTCTGGTTTGGACCAAAAAGTTTTACCATATAAAAATGTGCGAAGTACTAAAAAAATGGGGGTCAATAGGTGTAAGATTAGGAGCATAAGGAGGATGTGGTGTCTCGTATCCTAAATTTGAATTTCTGCAATGTCTTTCTTGCAACGTACGGCGGCGCACAAACGTGGTGAATAATTGGGCCACGCCTATTCACAAATGGCGTCGTCTGTATATCACATGAGACTGTCACAGTACTGACATGCAGAATCTCAAGCATTTCTCTGACAATTTGACGTGGATTTAGCTCAATAATGGCTTATGTTTTTTACCGTCAAGACTGCATGACTTTCGTCTAGTTTTTTCATTTTCAATAGTGTCATCACCATTTAAGAATTTCGGAAGCTATTTTTGTACTGACCGATCACTTAATACACCCCTCACCCCATGCTTTATTTATATTGCCAGCAATTTGGGAGGCATTATGCCCAAGTTTGAACACATGCAAGAAAAGTAAGCGAATATATTTTTCCTAAATTCATAATTAAAGGCCTTTCTTCTTCAGGAATGTTTTCTGTCTGAAATAATCGAAAATTACTACACAGCCTACATTAATTATAAATTTCAAGCACGCCAAAATTCATCTAAAATATACGGAGAATACTATGCTAAAATGGCATTTCCAAACACAACCCTTAGATCGGACATAATTTTTGTAACAATCTAATATTTCTGCCAGTCACTTTGTATCACCTCGGGCAAAAGTCTTCATTTGGGTGGTTTTTACAGGTGTAATATTCGTGGAAACAGCGTTAAGGAGGGACGCCAAACTCTCATCGGAACAAAGCTCAAACTTCAAGCGTTTATTCATCAGTGAATGCCAATGCCCACAAGCCTCGCAAGTCTACCTGAGAGTGAGGTCGTTTTCATCAACGTACCGGAGCCTGCAAGCTGAGGACGGGGCAGCTAAGTGTCCCCCAGGGGCCTTTCATTAGTCAAGACGGGTCCCTCTGACAGCTTCAAGGCTCGCTGCCCACACCACTTGAATCGCTCCAAAAAACCTGGGAATATTCGGTCAGCTTCTAAAACTCAGAACAACCTCGAAAAAGTTTTAAATATTTAATTGAAAATCCTGCACGAGGTGACTCGAGTTAAGTGAATAGGGCTGCCCACGGTCAGAGATGAAGGCTGCAAGCCATGTTATCTTAAGTGATCGAAGGTTCACGGAAAAATTAGGTGAACGGAAGATTAATTTTAAAGTCATCTCCTTGAAAACGATGCAGACGTTGTATCAACATAAGTGTATAGCCGTTGCGGATCGCATTGCATTGTACGGAATAATTTAAAATTAATTTACTGACGGTTTCTGAGGGTCAAAAATAAATTCATAACACTTTCTCCGAAAAATTTAAAATTCTTAGTGATTTTATTGTGCTAAGCACGTTTTCAATCAGGAAAATCAGAGCCTTAAAATTTGAATTTGGAAGTCGAGATGAAACTTTTAATTATGATTAGTAAGACAAAAATCTTGAAATTACGGGAGGAAATGGCATTGAAACTTCGAGTAGTGATTCTTAATTCCGAGCTAAACACGATAAGCTAAATATTAGCCCAAAAATATCACGTAATCTTCATGCATACTCCTTATAATAAAAATTACAGTGCAAAAATGGCCTATTGCAACCTAAATTCTTTTATACGTAAAATGACCGCAAAATAACAAAAAAGTTGAACCTATTACGAATTCTACAAAGTGACACATCCATAATTTAAATTAGAGTCGTAGTACAACTGAACTTCAAAGGATTTGTGACCTCTAGTTCAAGTAAAACGTATAATAAGGGTGGGATATGCGTAAGCGACTGAATTGAAAGAAAAGATAATTTATTCGAGGGGTAAAGTAAATGACAGACGTGACACATAATACGGTAAATCGTTTGGTAATGACAAAAATAAGAACGCAGCGCATCAATCGAAGATGCAAATCACATTAATACAGCAAACTATGCTGCCTAATTTGGATGCCGAGTGCCCTCGCACAGTGCGACGTGATGGATAATTATTATAATCGACAAAGTTTAAATCCCTCTACAAATTCGTAAAATACTTTGTCATACACGGTAAATAAAAAATCTCATCAAAACACCTTAAAATGATACATAACTCTGAAAATGTTACTAAAGATACAAAACGAAACATCGACGACTTGGAGTGGAGTTGTGGAGCATTAGATATTATTAGTTCTCATACTGTGATTCTTACGAAATATTATGAGCAATAGTACAGCTTAACACTGATACTGAAATTACTGGCCAAACTGAGCGTGTCAGCGCAACATTGTGCAGCAGTCAAAGTCCGGTATCAGAAGTTGCTGGCAATGGAGCTGACAAGCCTGTCCAGTTTGACTTTCCCAACCGGTTTTAAAGAAAGAGAAATATTTAGATGAGAGGCTTTGAATTCTGATGGAAGTTTAGAGATCTTGAAACATATTTTGGTCAGTTTACGCCTTCAGTTGACCATATCTGATAGGCCTTACAGTGATCTTCTCTTCGTTTGTTTCCGAGTCTGTAATCCCCTAGATAAATCCTTCGAAATCATCTCCGTGCATTTTTGCTTCGACAATGCTATTACTAACTCAAAATGACCCAGTTTGTTGTCACAAAGATTACTCGACATTATTTCATTTGAATCTTTTTCTTAAAAACAGAAAAAGAAAAATTCATTTGGAACGAAGAAGCAAGGAATAAGTTAACCTTAGATTACTTGGTTAGCTGGAAAATCAACGGTTCAAAAAACAAAACTAGTGCGAAGCAACTCGATATTTGGGTCAGAGCGGCTTAGTTGTTTCATGTGCCTCAGTTTATATGAAAACATCACTGAAATACCAAGTTACTAAAGTGGGAAAATGAAACTGAACTGCGGAGATACGCTATAAATCAGCAAGTTTTGCACTCCCAAATGAAACAAAGTCAACCTATTCCAACATTTTTTAAAAAAACGATAACTGAGAGTTTAGTTATTTTAACAAAGATATGCATACTTACCAATTTAGAAGTGTTGTCGGGAAAACCTCTTAACGAACAAATTAAGTCCGCTAAATATAACAGGCCGATAAAGCGGGTCACAAGGAGGCTCTGGACCACATGCTCGGGTGCTTCCAGAACAAAAAGAAAACGAGGGTAGACATTCACAGCGACGCGGCGGCGCCAAGATGTCTGCCATAGCCGAGCAGCTCAAGCAGTCCCGCAGTTCTGAAGACCTAACAGTCCCTCTAGCCAGAATAAGTACGAGTATAATACGATCGAGCTCCTGCAACTAGGGTAGTAAAGCGGAACCGTCGGCAGGGATTAGCAATGTTCAACAAACTCAAAATTTCCTCGTCAAATCGGAGAAGTTAATAGTAACATCAAATGCGCGTTAATACACGAGAGGAGCGAAAGTGAAATTAGATAGAAATGAGAGTCATGTTCAACTTGAAGGTCTTGTTCCGAACGCTCATCACAAACTGAGGCGCGTGTGGCATCTCTCCTCTGTTTGAGACAGAGTTCGTTGGTAGTTTGACCTTTTGCGCGTCTCCTCTTGTGCTGGATTGTGTGAGCGGCTGAGTCGCATTAGCTCTTTATCCTACGAGCCTTGTGTTGTGACCTCGGATATTTGCAGAATGTGATGGAGTGCTGTCCGTGTTTTCATCGTATAAAAGGTTGTCAAAAGTTCTCGTGTGTTAAGTGTTAGGTTACTTCCGCTGCAGATAAACTTCGGAACTTCTATCTTTCGTGTCCAATTTGCTTCTTTCCATTCTCACACACGCTATAGTTTTAGTGGCTGTTTCTGTGCTGGGGTATCCAGTGTAGGAGCGCATTTTGTACATAGATTCCGTTTTCCGTGGTCCATTGGTAAGTGGCCCCTTCTCTTCGCTGTCTTCGGATCACGTTTCATGTAGATAGGGAAGTAAAGTTGGTCACAAAATGGTCTATGTAAAATATTTTGCTCTCGCCTGTGAGACGGGAGAAACTCCGTCAGGTACCGTCACCAATTATTAGGCTTTTATGTTCATTTATCTAGGAACTTTTCATTATTCTTGATTTTTTCCGAGACGGACAACTTTAACGGGAGTTTACAGTCGCTTAGCTGCTTCCACCATTTGTTTAGCTGAGTCAATAGAGATTCTCATCTTTGTATACTTTATTTCCACTTAAGTAATGATAAAAAACACGGACATGTATTCCAAACAAACCCTATTCTGAAACAGGTACAGATCAGCGTTTCTCAACCAGGGCTCCGCGGCACCCTTAGCTCAGGCAGAAGGTTCGAAAGGCTTCCTCAAGAACAAGTGAAATAAGCTAATGCAATGATGAATTTTTATTTAGTTTCTCGTACGTAATATTATTGAACACGCACAATACATTATTAGTTATTGTAATAATAGAATATAAACATATTTAACCTATTTTGTTATTAAATGCAAGGGTTACCCGCGGGTACAAACGTTGAAAAACATTCATCTATATACGTAACTAAACCTAAAAACTAGTTAAGGGGACAAACAGTATGTAAACATTAACATACCTTATAATGGTTCCTTGAACCTCATCATGTTTCAACACTTTCGTTATGCAACGTTTATAAAATTCTCATTCATCGGATGTGAACCACGCATCCTACGCGTTGTCAATCTCCCTCGCAAACGGCATCTACGATCACTCAAATAACTTTCCAGTCTCCTGAACAATTATCAATTAGAATTAGTCCGATCAGGAAGCTTAGGAGAATGAAGGACGGCTTCCCAATCTAGCACGGCTAAGAAAATGGAATCAGAACAGGAACTTTCACAGAGGAAGAGGACATTCTTACCTTAAAATAAAAGGATCGCTTTCGAACTAGAACGGCTTTAAGACCGTAATCGGGATTATTGTTTCGGTTTAATAGTAATTGTTAGATTATTATCAAACAGTTCATGATCCGTTCTATCGGTATCTTCAATATCCTTTCATACCTTCAACATAACTTCTACGAAAGAAGTCATCTAAACAGCTTAGCAGGTCTGCTTTGTCGACTAATGGTTAAGTTTAATGATATGGTAAAGAATTAATTCGTCACCAGTACAAGCCTACCCAAAACGAATGATACACAAGGTTAGTAACAGCAGCAACACACAATAACCCACACCATGATGGGACATTCATGCAGAATCTACTTTTGAACTAGCGAGACTTTTTTCATCTTTTACGGTAGGCTCAGAATAGTCTTATGAATTACGCGGGATTACGCTGCCAGCTCGCTCGGAGTACAGGATAAATTTGCGCCGGCGAAGAGAATGAGGAGAAAGATAAGGAGAAAAGAGAAATAGGAAGTGAAGAGAAGATAAGGGGAAAGGAGAAATAGGAAGTGAAGAGAAGAAAAGGAGAAGAAGAGGAAGAAAAGGAGAAGAATAGGAAGAAAAGATGATAAATTTGCGATGGGAACAGCTTTCAACTCTTTGGAATTGTTTGAGATGCAATATTCTTGGACCTCTTCATTACTCATCTTTCAGATTAAAGTCTTCATCAAATCAAACCGTAACGATAGGAAGAAGCGCTACTTCGATGAATGTTGTCAAAAACTTTATTCAAAAAGACCTTACAGAACTTTAGTTTTAGCCTGGTCATACAAAAAAAAATTAATTATATAACTTCCTTGAAACGAGCTAAGTAATTAACCTAAACGTATGTACGCAAAATCAGCACTAGCTATTATGGAGTTTTTTATCCGTCAACATTTCGATGAATTTATTAAGCCTTTTAACTATCATTCTCACGATTTTTAATTCTTCAGGAAACACAACAACTTCGATTGAACTCCAAATCCTCCTTTTATGCATGGATAGTTTTAGTGTTACAATGCTTATGAAGTTTAAAGTAGAGCTCCAGCATCGCAGTCAGTCCTCGCATCCGTAATTTTTGAATGCATCACAAACTCTGGTGCGCAAAGCACTGTTCGCTTATTTTCGTCCATGATGACTTATGGATGAGGCTGGTTTTAATGCGATTACTCCCTCGTGAAACTAGATAGAGACAAATAACAACGCACACAAGTGAAATTAATCAAATATGCGATTAATGTAATAATTTCATAGACTTCTCATTATTAGCAATAGATAACGGTAAAAAAAAAGAGCAATACATTTTATGAATTGTTTCAGGCTTTGATCTATGTTCCTACAACTCGCACATCTGATGGCAATTGATTTGACATAGCCAAGCTTAGTTCGATGTAAGAGACACATGATACCGTTCAAATGCACAATAGATATTTTGTGCAAGTGTTCTGTCCTTTCAGATTATTTGATAAAGCAACACAAAGTCATTAATGATTCAGTGCTTCTCATGGAATGTATTTTCGAGTGTTCTGGTTTGTATACTAAAAAGCTTCATGCCAGTCTTTAACAAATATTGTTTCTTCCTGCTCCGCACGAACCTTCCTTTTAAAGCACCAACTGCGAGCTCGACTTACAAAGGTACTACGAGTATATCACGATTCATAGGAAGCCCTAATAATGATGGGAAATTTAGCAGTTTAACTAGATGAGGTCGAGCAAAGGAAAATGGCAGCCCAAACATATCTTAGCAATTGCAGCTGATTGGACAACTTTTGTGCTCTTGACGGTAACAATTCTGAATGTACAAGCCATGAAATTTAAGTATTTACGATACCAGTAAATTTAAGTATTTACGATACCAGTAAATTTAAGTATTTATTAAATATCTGTATGAAATATACTGGTATTTACGATGCCATAAACTCAGTAAAGAGATAACGAGAGAAACCAATTGTTCAGCAATAACATAAATTACGAATGGAGGTAACGACTGAATCAATGAGCGCCACCCCAATAGATCAGGCAAGTAATGCAAAAAATAAATTTCCTCATAGAGATAGTGTGCATTTCTTCTCTTCAGTTGCCGCTTGACCCTCGATCGCTGCAAGAGTTTCTTTTGCTGTTGCGTCCAGTGGAATTACATCAGAGTGGCAGCGTTCAAAGTTCGACGTGGGAATTAAGCCAGCACACTCGAGCTGTGAGTTGCCGCGTTAATCAAGTTTTTACTCCTCGAGAGCAAGAAGTCTTTGCTCCGGTCAGACGAGGTGCTTGCTTGAGGGGAATGGCTCTCTCTACTGAATTGTAAATTATTTTTGCACCATTCCGCTTAGTCGCCAATTTCACTGTCACAATAATTCTGGTTTTAGGTGAATTTACGGTACTTTTGACTTTCTCAAACTTCAATGTTGTGTGGGACAAACGTCCCTGTCTCTGTCAATGCCAATCATTTTAAACAACTTTTAATTGTTTCGTTTCTCACTGCGTTTACGCTGGGTCACCATTATACCATTAAATTGAGAGATCGAATTATATTTTGTAGAATCGTTGTGAAGTAACACGGGGATTTAGAAAAACTACCAGAATCATGAATTATTTTTCCTGGGCAATTTATTTCTGCATTTATTAACCTGCGGCGAAATATTTGGATGTTATATTTTATTTCATGCTGGTTTTTAGTTATCGTGATATTATATTTATCTGTTTCGAGCACTATGGGCTACCCATCTCCACTAACTCCGATCTTCTTATCCGCACTTTAGATTTTGAAGTTATTTTAACTGATTAGAAATGACCGTAGTTTAAAAACTTGGATTTGAAAGAGTCGGAGCTTTAAGTAAATGTTAAGTAAATGTTAAGTAAATGTTAAGTAAATGTTAAGTAGCTTCAGCGAGCCTCAAACAAATTTTGCGAATTGCAGCACCATGCTATCTGAAAAGCGTTTGATAAAGCCATAATTTCCCCCTGAAAGATGTAAAGCAACATCTTAACAGTCATTCTATTGAAAAACTCGGAATGCGTTTATAGGTCCGGCGATAACACGTCAAGTATTACAGAAGCGAGCCTCCACCTCGGTCTCCCGTTGGTTCCCGGACCAGAGACTCGCAGTGCTCACTATATACGTCAACCCCTCCTCCACTAGGTTTTTTGACTCGATTGTATAATTCTGAGACGACTTCATTTGCTCGAACTGTATGAGTATACTAGGGAATGGTTAGTTAGTACCAAAAGAGATCGAGGAAGGACAAGTAAATTGTGCCAATTTTCTTTTTGTAAATTGAACATTGGACGCGTTTCCAGGCACAAAGTTGAAACATTCGAGTTGGATAAATATGAGTCAACTTGTCCGTGTCGGGGAAGGGGTAAAAAGGCGTCAGGGTTCCGTGTTGATGCGACGTATCAGACCTACCGGCCTTGGCAATTCGTAGGTTAATATCAGCTACTTTCTTCACCGAGCTCCACGCACGTAATAATCTTTTGAGTAGCAAGCAGCCTCGTGAGTTATGACGCCAAATGAATGACTGAGAAAAGCCCTACCAACAGTCCCACCTGAGTTTTCTCGAATGGGCTGCAGAGAAAAAAATCATATTCGGGAACTTATGGATGTCTTTGGTGCCGGAGACATAAGCTGAGTCTTCTAAAAGTAGTAGTAGAAGTAGTTCAGACTGCAGCGCTTCAGTGACTGACTATGTCGCGCCTAAAGAGAAGGGACCATTCAGTATGGATGGTAGAGAACAGAGAACCTATGCACAAGGCGTGTTCACACATAGGATTCCCTGCGCATAGAAACAAGTTTACAGTGAAGAGGAAAAAATACTATGATGGTGTGAAATTTGAAAGTATAATCGACACGAAAGATAGAAGTTCAACAGGCCTCTCTATAGCTGAGGTAACAAAAGTGTTCCGATGTGCCATGGACGACACTCCCCACACTAGTAATAGACAAACCAAACTAACAATCATATTGCCTATTTTACGTGTGAGAGCGAGTCTTCTAATATTTATTAGTCGATTTTTAGACGAGTTTAGACAGGTGAGAACAGTTGTGACGCTTGTTGTACTTCTCCCAGTTAGCTGTGACTTTTAAGTTAGTTGTGACGCTCCATTTCATATCTCACAGGTTTAACGAAGTACAGTTCCATTGTTGAAACTGATTTAAGAACAATATAATGAACATAAACGTTCCACAACCTTCCGCTGATCTGTATACCCCCGCGCACAATTACCTTTTCAATATTGCGATAAGGTTATTTACTACCGACTACACCTGAAATTACTGATTATGAAAAATACTAAAATAAAAAATCCACACAGCATCAAATTTATTCCGAACACTACTCATGCTAGGCTTCCAGAGAAAGCCGAAGGGGTCAGGCCTAACCCATTCGAATCGGCATTCTTGGAATCTTTGTATGTTTATCAAAATAAGAATTACATTTTACGACTAAGGACTAAGACAAGATGATGGTATAATGAATGGTGATTAAAAAAATGTCTAATTTGCGATATTCTTAAAAATGAGTTTCAAATGCATTTTTGGGACAAAGAAACCCCGCTAGGCTCGTTGATAATATCTGTGCCACAAACATGTCCCAGGACACTAGAAAGGGTTCATTTTACTTTACTGTAAACTACATCACAACCAACAGCTGCTCACCACTGAGCCTATTTTGAACTGTGAATCAGTTATTGACGCCAAAAGTTCACTCGTGATCTTCTTAGAAAATTTTCATAATATGCTTCGGTTTCTTACAATATATTTGCGCGCAAATCTGCGTAGATTCAAAGCACAAATTGTAAAATACCAGAATCATAAAAATCGGAAAAATCAGAATACTAACTTATATAACATCCGAGCAAATTTGGAGCAAATGTTTTCACAAAACTTGTAAAAACGGATTCACTTGTACGCCTTAGTTTAGCAAAAAATCTTATGCAAGAAAAAAAAACGTCGACGAGATTTTTGTGAAGTTTTCTTGCATCAGAGGTCAGAAAAAGTAAGTTAAATATTTGTAGCAATCTCCGTAGACTTTAGTAAACGTGAGCCTAAGTTCACCGGAATGGGAGTTGGTCGTTCAGTGAACTATTCATGCGGTACCTCAGTAGATCTGTACCCACAATTCATTTTCTTGATTGCAAGACGATATTCTATGAACAGACAAAATTGCAGCAAAAGAGAAGATGCAGGTATAGATCTCTAGAGCTTATTCGATCAGCTTCAAAAGCCCTAAACTCTAACTCCTTTTTTCCTAACATGATGAGACGAGGCATTGATAATAGGTAACAGCAATGTCAATTAGAAATAATAGACCAGAATAATTAATTTAAACTAGGTCATAAATCCGAGTTAGCCTCATAACCGACAGTAGTCTATTTGGCGCATGCATAAAATGAAGCATTTCTCCACCACAGAGACTTCAGTAATTGTCTCGGGACAGAAATGACGCAAATGAGCTAGCAATCGCATGATGATATTTACGCCAACTACACAACAAGTCTTGCTCTTGCACGTGGGTTTTTACAACAGAAAATAAGTTACATTGCTTCGATACGACATCACTGATCACACTGCAAAATTTTTGTTTCAGGCAACTGCTTGTATTCTTTCATGATTCTTTTTATTGTGGAACATAAAATATCCATTATTCCCTTGAAACTTTATTTTTGTATTAAACTTATATTTTATCTATTACTGACATTTTATCGAAAGTAAATTTGAAAATCCAATGACTTGACCACAAATGCAAAGATCTAATACGAAACATAATTTTTCCCATTTTGTTTAGTTACAAAGAAATTAGAAACTATGGTTTCAACTTGGAAACAGTACAAGAGCGAAATTTGGCTCTACAGTTTTACCTAGAATATTCTAGAAGTAAAAATGCAGTTCCAACTCTCAGACTAGTCGCTATTTCAATACAATATTTAGTACTATTGTGAAACTATTCTTATAAGGCAACGAACAAGCGATTTCGTCTCTACTTTAAAAATAAAATTTTCAGCGAATTTCTACTGTTAGGTTAGGACAGGAATTGCACACTGTCTTTATCATCAGATTATCATACTCTATATGAATCTTTGCTCACCACGAGTTATCGTTCTCAAGCTTGAGGCGAAATTGGACCCTATTACACTGTGACGTGAGGAGGCCACCCGCAACGGAGCCAGAGGGTTTGAGGCCTAACTAGAGACAACATGAAGGCCGGCCAACCCACGCTCCACGGCGCCACAAAATAAAATTCAGATTTTATGAAACGAAAGCCCTGCTAGGCCGCGTGGAGCCATGTTTTGCAGGAGGCTGTCCACGGCAGGAACAGGGCCATTATGAGGCAAAATTTCAAAATAGCTCGAATATTAATTTAGCGAACAAGGATTAGGCGAAAATGAACTTTAAAATTCTTTAAAGTTTTCAAGTTCAAAACAACTTAGAATCTTGATTAAATACTAGGATAGTTGAATTTTTATCAATTTAGCGTAGATGAAATCATTTTCACTTTTGCGCAGTTTTAAAACTCGAATAGAATTCAACAACTTCAGAAGCGTCGACTGAAAATTTCGAATCAAAATCACAGGAAAACAAATATCATTGAAAATTCATTACACGCGCACGAAGTAAAAAGACTACGGGACAGAGAACTAGACCTATCATTCCCGATCACATGGAGGATATACACAACAACAGAGCTCTGGTAATGGAAACGGTTTCAAGAAAATCCACACGGTGTAGCGAGAACAGCACTTATTTGAGCCGGACTTCATGCGCCTGACATGAATACGTTCGAGTGATGAAGACGTCCACAGAATCCCGATGACCGAGACCGGAAACTGGCCAACAAAAAAAAACAAAAACTGAAGAAGAGATTTTCCGAAGCGCGCTGATAAAATGCAATGGATCGAAGAAAATCGCGGACACAAGGCTTTCATCGGATCAATTGAGTGAAGGCAATAAAACGGAATCGCCTATAAATCAACCAGTTTTAGCGAGCTGGAGTTTCGGGGCGCTGATGTACAAAGCATCGGTAGGTACAAAACTAAGATAGAGATGAAATCAGGTATTGATGCTGAATCCTAAGAGCATACAGGAAAATATTGGTGCGAGTTAAATGTAAGTTCCATTTATTGGAAGCAAAATGCGATCACTGATTCCAAACTTTAATAATTTTAACCTTAATATGAAACGTTTAAAAACTTTCACCGGTCACTCTTACATCAATAATTTTTTCACCTACATAAGAATTCTAAACACATTTCAAAATTGAAAACTAAGCGACTATAGGTGCACACTTGGCGAGTATTATTGTGAGTCTAGGAATAACAAAAACCCGTCTGAAACAACAGCGTAAATTTGTGAAGCATCTTGCAATGGCGTCATTGTTAATCGTCAAGTCTGAGATCGGTCATAAAAGTCTCGCTAAGGATATAATTCACAGATATGAACACATACCAGAACAATTATCAAAAGTCTCGCAAAGGGTATAATTCACGGAGATGACCACATACCAGAACAATCATCAAACTTCTATAAAGATGGTGCAATGAAATTGGTGCAGAGCAATGTGTGCGAACGTACTCGAAATTTAGCACTTGACTGCCGTATATTTCTCTGCCGCTATTTACTCGAATCATTTGCACGGAAAAATAAGCCCTTAGTATCATCGAGTCCAGAGAGAAATTTTCGCCAGACTGGTTGTGACTTTCTTTCGCTCCTAAAATCATTTGTAACCGATTCCACAGAAAATATTTTGAAGTTGACCGCGTATATTACACGGATGTAAAATTTTTAACACACACCTCATCATCACTCTTATAAAATTTTAGGCTGACACGAAAAAATCACTCCCTATGTATTTTTCACTATTTTTTGGTCAATTTCTTCAAATCGGCCAATATATTGTAATCGAAAATTAGTTAAAGCGTTGAGAGCAAAGACAGGACAACAAAAATTGAACATTTCTATTTGAAGCACCGGCCTCACACGCTGTATTATTGAGTCAGAAAAGCACCTGAGCCCGCATGCATTCATTGAAACGACGCGCATGAAACTCAAATCGAGCAGCACATAAAGCATCCGAATGTAATTCGAAACTCTAATTGACAAAGCGGCCTAATGGTCGGCGCGAATAACCCTCAAATGTACCGAGAAGTGGCCCGAACGACCTATTACTATGCTGAGTGGTGCAGAATTTGAAATGAATAAACTAAACAAGTACCGCATAGACAAAGATTAACTCGTAATAATCTTACAACCGAAGTATGGAGCAATCCAATGATATTGAAGTGGTACAGACGTAGGTAAGCATAAACAATCCAATATTACTGAAGCAATGAACAATTTGAAATTAATGAAATGATATCGAGGTAAACAAAATTGAGCTTCTAATTGACAAGGTTCAGTGAAAATAATTTCCTAACTAACAGAGCGACTGACGTAACACAGAGATCCCACTCCGGTGAAAGTACTGGAAATAGCTATTCATGGTGCCTCATTACTTCTATCAACAAGTAATTTTACTTTTGGCATAAAAAGACAATAAAAATGAATAACATTCGGAAGAGACACAACCTGGTGGCTCAAATACTCGTAAGTTACTAGGCCACTAAGAATGAGAACTACTTACTAGGCCACTAGGAATAAATTAATAGGCTTCTATAAATAAGTCGTACCTGGCTTCTAGAAATGTTACTTGCCTTGTAAAAATAAAGTACTAGGCTTGTGAAATGTTACTTGGCTTATAAAAATAAGTTACTTGGCTTCTAAAAATAGCTGCAAGAATTCTATGAATAGTTACTAGGCTTTGAGGAAAAAGGTACTAGGTTCCTAGGAGTAAGTTAAGCGACTTTTAAGACTTAGTTACTAGACTTTTAAGACTAAGTAACTAGATTTTAAAACAAATGTACGAGACTTTTAAGACTAAGTTACTGGACTTTTAAGACCTGCCGTAGGAAAACACCAACCCAAACGGTGACAGACGGTGAAAGTATCAAAGTAGCGAAAGTACACCACAGAAAGAATAAAAATAACAATTACCTCTCTTTCTAAAAATCAGGAAAGTTCCAAATCAGAAGTCAAAATGAAAACCGGAGCATTACAACCCAAGCTAGTGAAGCTTTATTTTTACTCGGTCATCTAAGGTCTAGCAGAAGAGATGCAACTTCTGCAGGTTTATGGATACAGCTGAGCACGCTTCTACCTCCACCCTTTCGTTGAAATCGTCGTCTGCTTCAACACTGCGCTTCCAAAAATCAATGCCACAAATTTCAGCCAATTAGGAAGAACAGCGCTGCTTATTGGGAAATCTGTCAAATTCCTCTATTTTGCGGATTATTTTTCCGCTCCAGCGGGTTTACGAATACGTTACTAGATTTACTCTTATCAGCAGTGTTGCGTGCTGACAACCGTACTTAATAACCTCTGCGCCTTAGTAAATATTTAAAATGATTATTCAAGAATCATCTTACATGTAAATTGAAATAATGATTTAAAATTAACGTTTCTACACAAATTTCTTTTTCAACAATCCTGTCTACACCATTATCTAAAAAACAAGGATAGGAGTTTATGGAAAAATATAGTTTTTAATTTGAATCCAGAATGTGGGCCATATTAGGGTTCAGGCGGAGCATCGTGGGCACGGTCATCGAGATTCCACACAGAACAGATAACCGTATTTCTCTTGGAATGAAGCGCTTAATTTTTAATATTTGCGCTTTCTTTGGTTAAAATGACAAAGATAAATTATTCAAACATCTCTCTATCGCATTAGTTTCTTATCGACAGTGAGTGAAAAGAATACGTATCAAGTACATTCCTTTATAAAGTTGAAAATTAGACAAATTTGATGCATTTTTCAGACGAGGATTGTCAGCTCTTCCACTCTTAATCTGGCGGAATGAAACATGCAACAGTTCATCGTCACTTCAAGGTTGACAGTTCCGAAATCAAAGGTATTGAACATCAATCATCCGAAACTAGATGTTTTACAAGACAAAAGTTTCAAAAATATATTTTTCAACACCGAGCGTTTTTAAAGCAAAACGCTTCAAGATAGAATGCTCTAAACTAAGTTTTCATCAAATTAAAATATCTTAGAACACTTTTTCCGAGATTAAATTATCTAAAACTCTTAATAGTCTGCAGTAAAATGTTCCAGAATTTAAAAAAAATTCAAACCAAACTTCTAAATGGTATTAGCTTGGTTTAGTTACATGGTATAAAATACTCAAAATTAAGTATTCTAGCACAAAACCCTACATGATTAAAAGTTCTAGCAGCCTAACAAAACATATTTTGCTCTGAAACTGAGAATTGCGTTCTTTGCTCGCTTCTTCAAGGCCAGAACAACAGTAACTCAGACGCTTCTGGCAACACCACAGCTATTCTGAGAAGTGAGCTGCTGCTGCTGAGAAAACGAGCACAAAAATGCTCAGAAAAACTTAGCTTGAGACTCCTTCGCCGTTAACTTGCTCAATGGGAGAAAATTTCTCGAATTTAATCAGGAACAAGTGGATTTTTTTTAAGTTTTTCAAATCAACGCGTGGCCCAGCGACCGCGTGAGCTTCGCCCATGACGATCTATGTTCATTTAGTGGAGACGACTTCCATACTGAGCAGAGTGTGGGGCAGGTTAACGGAAGCCGCTGGGAAATTATTTTTATTATCCGTAAGATTTTTGGCACATGTGGCAGAGATAAACTTTTCAAGCATCGTTTCGTAGCAATTATTTTCCTGAAAATAAAATACGAACAACAGACAAGCCCACATGGATGGAATAGTTTATAGGCGACCTTTCTTCAAGACGAATCAATTTCAACGTCGGCGAGAAAAATAAATCAAGCGCACTACAACTCAATCACGCGCAGAAGTGAAATGGCCTAAGGAGCGGACCGAAACGCTAACGAAAGAAAGAGAAGCAACAGCAAAAATGAAAGAGGACACACGTCAGCAACCTCAAGGCAGCTGGAAGCAAACGCCTTGAGCACGCTATCTAAATCACGTCCCATTTCCAGCGCTGAAATAAATAGGACAAGGAAATAGAAAGTCAGCGCCATCTCCCGGGACATGTGTCCCAGAAGTTCATTATTGCCTAATAGGACATGAATGTCAGTATACTTGGATTAAAATCTCTGCTAGGACAACAGTGTCTCAATGCTATATTGTACGTAAAAAATTCTACACAGAATATTAAAAAAAAATCCAGTGAATATCACATATTTACGTCCCTACAAGAACCAAAAATCTCATTTTCGAGATATGAAACAATCACACGAATGTCATCTCGAAAAGGCTAAGATAGGCGCTTGTGCAGTAAATGCGTACACTTTTACTGGTCTGGCACCGTCGTCTGGACCTTAGAATGCTCGCTTCTGTGGCCGGAAACGCGACGGTTGAGGGAAACGCGACGATTGAGGGAAACGCGACGATTGAGGGAAACGCGACGGTTGAGGGAAACGCGACGGTTG
>VOMN01050765.1:0-16539 GCA_014899125.1 Orchestia grillus | reverse complement strand
CTCGCTTTAACGCTTTTGGTGTGCGGGCACCCTTAGTTGTACAATTGCCCTCAAATGTTCATTGTCAAGAGCGCATGGTTGTGCTCTATCATTTTCATCTTCAAGGCTCTCTTCACCACCGCGAAATTTCTGAAACCACCCATCACTTGTGGGGTCTTGTAGATCATGTTTTTTTTATATTGGTGGCTGTTTGGGAAACACTGTAACCAAGTTTAGACTCATCTATATGAAAAGTAATGGGTCGTCTTTTTTCATGTTCAAAGTTATGGATTTATTCGCTTTAATGTTTTCTGGATTAAATGGGTAAACATTATTAATAGAGCACTCATTATCAAATACTTTAAAGCTTGTCTAAAATACGGCAAAAGTACCTTGATACAACCTAATTTCAGAACAGAATTCCTGGAACGATCATTATTTTCGGAACAGTCTATTGTGAAACTGCATTAAAATTTGACGATAAATGTGATTACTAAAAATTTGTTACATTAATTTTAATCTAATATAAACTCAGTTGTATTTATTTTAGCAATTAAACGTTTCTAATGTTGGGGATGAAGTAAAATGTGTACAGTTGAACTTCGCCAGAAAGCACTTAAACGAAAGAGAAGTGGTCTCATAATGCTGGACCTGGAGGTAACATCCCACAATGTTTTGAAAATTGGAAGCACTCACCTGTCAAAAAAAATCGAACTGTAATTTTTGAAATCACACTCATAGGCTGACAAAGTTGGGTATTTTCAGACACCTCGGTTGTTCTGAAGTCCTTTGAAACGAGGTTGTTGTTGTGGCGGTCTAGTGTACTTGAATTTCGTTTTTTATAGTGAAACCTATTTAACCTTTTAGCATCGATAGTTATCAAATTGATGCATTTTAGAAGACTGTACATTTCCTAAAGTCCCATTGCATTTCTAACTTGATTTTTCTGCGGCCATCCTCACATCACGTCGGTTCGTAAACGTTTTTTCTCAAGCTCTGTATGTCTCTGAATATTGCTCCTCAAAAGTATGCATCAGAATCAGCTCTAAAATAATCATTAGTTCGAACTTCCACAGAAACCCTGAAAAAGACATTTGAGCACTGTGTAGATTTGTACCCCGAAATGTCGATTTGATTTTGGGTCCACGAAACCCACGTAATTGAGAGCGTGAAATCGATCGCTTAGAAGCAGCCTCCGCTGCGATGGTATCAGGAGTAACGAAGTGCTGCCTCCTTTGTGTGTTTTAGGTGAGACTTTTCCGTGGCTGGATCCTTAGAATCCAAAGTTAACCCTCTAGCTATCAAATTATTTTTGTGGTGAGGCTGCATTTAGCTTTGAACGAAAAACTCGGTGCAGTCTTATGACATCTTCAGTAAGACTGCATTCAGTTTGCAAAAAGTTAACAGCATTTTTGTAAAACGCGACGGTTTTTTTTTTGGTCGATGATGGGTTAATTCTGTTATATTTTGCTGGGAAATTATTGCACTGCAGTCGTAGCTTCAGAGTCGGTTTGTACGAGGAGAGTTTTCTAAATGACTTGTTTGTTTTTGTTCGGTATTTTTTGAGTGAGTGCTATATTATTATGACAACATTTTTCTCAACATGAATGTGACCTTTTATCTCATTTGAAAGCTCTATTCATCTATGATCTAGGGTTAAAATTCTTCCTTAAATGTTTGCGAAATGTGTACGCAAAGTTTGTGTGCGGCAAAGCTGTGCGTATTTAACTCTGTATCAATAATTCGTTAAATCTTTTATTCATTTGTTCAGCAGTTGGTTATCGTTAATGAGATGTTTGCTTCAGCGCGATATTTTATTAAATTTTGAAATTTTGCAACGATTTATTGAGACCAATGTTGAAAAAGCTATGGAAGAAAAAAATGCTCCTGCAAGTGTATACTTTTATAGTTTAAATTTATATTATGTGCAGGGTTTATGTTGATTCACCCAGGTCTGTTTATCTTAAATAACTTAATTAGTTTGGGTTTCTCCATTGCAAAACAATCATTTCTTAAATTCTGTCTACGTTGAGTTCACTCAATTTCTTTTTAATCTACCACAAACTTCCAAGGTCCCAAACAGTATAGAACTATCTGCTCAATTATTGAATGGATTCGATTTCGGATGCTTCATTGGTGAAAGGTACTTGCGTATGCTGGAGTCATGCTGAACGTTGGCATTTGGATACGCCGGATTTATGTCTTCATCAGAACTTGTATGTGCTGGAGTTGGACTACTGGAGTTAGAATAAGCTGCGCTCCTGCTCCAACAATGTATATTTAGAGGCCCTCCGCAGGGAGCCACTTGACTTCCTGCAGAGAAATCAGGTGCTGGAGATCGACGACCCACGAGGGAGGAGGTGCATTCAAGCAAATTGTTTTCTGACACGCGAGGAGAGGAGTCGCGTTGCCATGAAAATAATTACGCGGTGATCATTTCAATTGGAGGCGAGAGGGTAAGTAATAACGAGATGACTCTGAAGATCATTTGTGGCTGTTTTTGCTTTGATTCAATCGGGTGTGATAAAATGAATAATCTTTGGAATAGAAATTGAGCGTTTATACCTTAGTTTAATACAGGAATAAGGGGAAACAGCCTATTAAGCTCATTATTTCATTACAAATATGAAGAAATTTTTTTTACTTATCAATGCTGATCGAAGCTCGATCTTAAGCTAATATTAGAAGTGATATTTTGTTCTTCTTTTTCATCTTGTGTATCATGTTTGGACGACGTAGTGGAACACGAGACCTTGGAACTCTCTTCGTTCTTGGCGAATGGAAAAAATTCCCCCATCACGTCGTCGCATTCCATCTTCTGTGCCGAATTGATGACCCAGGATGACAATCTTCGATCGTGGCGCAGTTTTCATTCGCCAAAAAATAATAGAAAAATAGACAAGCTTTGCATTTATCACGAACTGCTACCTTCATTCTGTTCCCATAATGGTCCAATGAAGAAAATTTCTCCTAGACAAATGATGAGGATTAGGCCTTTGTCCCGGCGGACAACTGGTGATAAATGATTGCACTGCACCAGGTATTTGGCTGCTATTGTTGCCATCTCATCATTAGCTCCCAACGGACCTGTTTCGAGGCCCCACCAAAGAAAAGTGTTCAAAGCAGACAAAGCTCTTGTTTAGAATTACATCACATTTTGTACACGTTTTACGTGTGTTACAGGCCGAAATGATTTTTTTAAAGGAGGCCCAGCCAAAAATATTAGCGTATCAAAGGTCATTATTTTAACTTGGGAGATAAAGCGGTTAGATTTCAGGTGAAAACATTCGTTCTGAAATGCACAATTAATGATTTACATACTATGGGGCTGCTGAATGCATGCAAGTACTTAACATGTATTTCTTTATTCGAAAAACTGAGATGGAACACGTCAGACGTATGTTCAGCTGCTCGTCTCAGATTCAGTGGTTTTGCCGTCGTATGTACGAGCTGAAAGAATCCGGCGCGGTACGTCCAGAAATGATTCAGGGACCTTCCTAAAACGACTGACAGAATCTAAAATTTCAAATGCGAAAAGGAGCATCATTTGGATGATGTCTATTTTTACTGATGTTATATTTCTTCATTCCAATTCGCGGGTTTTTTAAGAAGTAGTAACAAGTTTGGTTGAAACGGAAAGTAGATTATTTATAAAATTTTGAAACCTCTTTCTAAAACCTTTAATGTACATGTAAAACCACAAGTAGTTTACTTTCAAATAATGTGTTCGTCAAGCTTAAACTCTGTGTGGTATGTACATAAGTACGGCACCCACAGCGTTATCATTCATTTCGCAGATGTCAGGTTTTAGCGACATTTTTACTTTCCGGAAGAAGACAAAACAACCACTCGAATACGAACGTTATCCTATCCATTTTCGATTGTTTATGGAAAGCATCTAAAGGGTCCACGAAATTTCGGCATCACATGAAAAAACACTGTATGACAAATACTACAGCTTTATCTGTGAACTATTTAGACGCAAATTGAATTTGTTAGATGATATAATAAGCATGTGTTATCGAATCACTCTGAACTTTCCGGACGACGCAATATCTCCACTTTGTTTGCCGCTTTTTGACACGTGCCCTCCCAAATTTACTCCATTAAATTAATTGAAATTCTCTTGCAATGATTAGCATCCTTGAAAAAGTGTGCTTCAGTAAACGGCTCATGATGCGTCTAATGGGAAGTAATTGATGCAAGAAAATATGTAACGTTTGCAAGTTGTTTTCTCGGGGAAGTTGTCAAACTTATACAAGGGTAGGACCGTGGTTGGTAAGGAAAGCAATTTTCCGTGTAAGTTCTCACAGGAGAGTTATAGTTTTGGGTTGAGTGGAAATTGTGTGATAGAAAAGCGATGAAGTGATAGATCGCGTGGTAATTGATGACGTTATTTAATTAATGATACTTATCGCTGAGACTTTCATTTTTATACTCAGTCATTTTTGCTGTGAAGCTATTAATTACGTTTCGGAATCAAATGGAACAGAGAAAATCTAATTCATGATTAACATTATGTTCGTTATCGTTTTTTTATCATTTGTTCGTAGTATGGCTTGATTTGAATATTACAGTCGTTTTAGGTTCATGATGGTGAATTCAGTAAAAAGTAATGACATTCTGTCGTAACAATGAATTTTCCTGTGAACCTTCATACCAGCAAATGCATTCGCAATTGAATTAATGAAATTGCATTACCTGAAAGCATTTCATATGATAGATTCCTTCTGTCGTATGCGTTTTATTGAGAATAAATTTATCATGTGGGTGTTATCGAGAGGATGTATTTCATAATGTTTAATTCAGTAAATGTTTCATGTGCTGCTCCTCAGTGGTAATAGAATAGGTAAAAGGGTTAGGTTAGTTAGGTTTATCTATTGTACAGGGTGTGTAAGGTATCTGAGGACATATATTTTTGTAATTTATACTGACCCGATAATAATTAGTGTATTTTTTATTTCAGAAGTTCCCATGGCAGATACTACTATAACTAATGAAATGAAAAGACACGTTGTAATAGTGTGTATAAAAAGTAAACACGACAATTTAGAAATTGCAAGATTTCTAAAAGTCACCAGATCTTTTGTTTGCAAAGTGAGAAAAGAAGCTGAATGGAAACAATGGAGATGAATTGGCTATGAGCAAGAGAAAACAGCGTTGTCAACGCTCTGACTCACTCAGAACACCTAAGTTTCTCAGAAGGGTGATCAAAAGTCCTGGGAAGTCTGTGCGACATCTTGGCAAAGATCTTCAAGTGTCTGAAGGAACATTAAGGAATGTTGTCCATCGAGACCTCGGATACAAACCATACGATCTCAGGCGAGGTTAGTTTACGTCGACGAAAAATCAGGAGAATCGTTTAATGCGCGCTGTTTTTCTAAAAGTGCGGTAGGTATCCTCAGATACCGTACGCACCCAGTATGTCACGGGGACTGGTGGGAGCAGTGTTAGGTTACCTCATATATGAAAAGGCCTTCGGGATTTTTAGCTTTCATGCCCACTTTACTTTTTCCAATTTTCACACCTTCTTCTCTACCTCATCTTAGCTTTTCGTTCCTCTTCATTCTTAACTTGTTATTTTAATGCGCACAAAATTCTGCTTGGTAACACTTTGAGCATAGACTCTAAGCTCTCCGTAGTCTATAGTACATGGTCCCTTCTTTTTTGGACGCGATATAGTCGGAGTTCCTGAAGCGCTGCAATCTATAATGTGACCCACGGTAATAGTCCATGCAATTTATTTTCAATGAAACACTTTTATCATGGTGACAATTATTTTTGACTTGGCGAATAAATATATAGAGCACATGGTGACATTTGTTTGCATTTCATATTTTATTTTATGGTGAAAGTAGCGCTTTATTTAGCATATATTACATTTTAGGTGAACTACGCTAATGTCTGTTGAGCCAAATATTATGATGGGAAATGCTAACTGCCTTACACTTGCTGAAAATGCGATAATCATCGAAGAAACTGCCAAAATATCAGGTCCTGCTACAATTGCTACCGTTTTAGGTCGCCATGTCAAGACAGTCCAAAGGCTTTTGAATGATCCTTCACCTATGATGCGGCGCTCTGATAACGCAAAATGAAGGCTTTAACGACTCGAGATCTTAGACGAATAAAACGGCATCTTGTGAAACATCCTGAATGTAACAGATTGTCGAAAATCAAAACTACTCGTTATCATGTTTTTGGTTCAATGGCAATGGGAAGACCTCCCGAAAAAAAATTCCTTTAAATTCGAGGCAATTTTATTGAGACTTGAATGGGAAAAGGCTTGAATGAGGCGAGCTACGAATGAAGTGTGTACTGATCGCAGATGAAACGAGAGCTACTCTGAATGGACCTGATGGATGGACCAAAGGCTGGGTTGGAACTGATGCCAAGTTTTATTATCGTTTTTGGCGCCGTCAAGGTGGAAGTGGTGTGATCTTGTGGGCAAGAATTATAAACGACCTTCTTATCAGCCGTAATGGTTTCCCATGTGATCAAAGTTATTTCCACTTCTTATTGTAAACTTTTCAGTAGAGGTCTTCTAACTATGCTTAAAGACCAGCCTTTGACACTTCGAAGAAATAGAATCTTTATACAAAACAATGCGCCATCAAATTGTGACAAAGCAATCAAGCAATATCTATTCTCAGTAGAAGTCAAGGGCAACAATTTGATGATATGGCCGCCACATTCGCCTGATTTGAACCATATTGAAAATTTCTAGTCCATCATAAAGAGAGATTTATGATGATAGGCGGTAATATACTGCCAAAGAGTAGCGGAGAGTCATTGAAGTTGCATCGAGATCTGTACCAGTTGCTACTATAAAAAACTTTCTGATTCAACAAACAATCGGATTTTGGGGTGAAAAAATGGAAATGATAAGTTAATAACCTTCATGTTTTGTAATATTTGTTCAATTTCAATTGCTGTTGATTTGCATGTTTGAAAATATTCAAGTTAGGATAAAGTGTTCTTATTTTTCAAATATATTTACATTTTAGGTCAGAATAAATATCATAGTCAGGAAAAAAAAACAAATTTAAGAAAAAATCGCATTGCCTTTCAATATTCATTGTTAACCATAGCCATAACTGGGCACTCGGGAGGTTTTTTCTGAGTTTTCTTTTATGTCTACGCTGCTTCGTCTGTTTTTTTAACATTGCAAGTACCCATCCAAAAACTCCCGTAGAAGAAAATCCATAAAAATACCACAGATTTCATTGTGATATTTTAGCAGTATTATAATAGAATGGACTATTAAAGTGGATCACTCTGTATACCACCGCTACTACCGCCACTAATCATGTGCTGTGTTGAGACAATACTTTTGTTTTCCGAGTACGTTTTGCCGACGACGTATTTTATCATGTGAATGCGTTTAGCTAATTTGGAGTTACACTGAGTTACTGAGCTCGAAATCCCAATGATGCGGGTATTACGCATATGGGAGCCTCGTGATCCGCATTAAATTTGGCAGTGTGCTTCGAGGGATTGGTTCCCCCCTGAAAACTTCGTTAAGCGTAATTTAATTGCGGCTCGGCTTTCCCTCGTGCTCACTAACTCATTTTTCAGAAGTTTTGGTGCTCAGGTTCATAAAAGTGCTACGGCCTCCGTACTTCCGTTCCCACGGATCAATTAATTAAACCTATCTTTCCAGAACATGAATCACTTTCGTTTGAAGTGTTTTTTTAGTGAGTATCAACCACTTTCGCTCAAAATGTTTCATATTTGAGCTTTACAGAATGCTTGAACTGCTTGTCGAAGTTGATACCAAAGTTTGGTGTGCTTGAGTTTGTAGTTTAATATGATTTTCTCTTCATTATATTGAATAAGAACAAAGAATGCTAGCAGAAAACAATATCTAAAGTGTACTAGCTGTGGTAGATTTGACGTATGTCAGTTGTCATTCTCTGTTGCTAAAATACTAACAAACTCATCAACGTTTCCTGGGTGCGCTAGGGAGCCAAATTAAGCATGCAGTACTGAGAAAAAAATCAGAACGATGATAAGAAAAAGTCTAAAACTTGTGTATATTTTACTTCAAAACATGGAATACGTTATTGTAAGGAGATAAAGTCATTGTAAACTAATTAAATTCAAAATTTATCAATCGTTCAATCACTTTTGTATAAGTCATTGTACCAATTTCATAATGCTTGTGAAAAATGCGTGATCAAAATTATCAAAACGACGTCCTAATCCTATAAATTTAAAGTTACTTAAGTTACATGGTAAATTTTGTTTGAATAATTGGAGAAAATGTTAGTTGGACTCTTGCGCGATCAACATGGCTGCTAAATCAGTGACATCATTAGATGTGAAAAAACTGATATTGAAGTTAATAAATGAAGGCGAATTCGATTGGTGATGTTACAACGACTGAGAAAGTCGAAGAATGCTGTTCATAGTATCTTGACTAACTGCCAGAAAACTGGGTCATTTGAAGATATGAAATCACCTGACAGGCTTAGGAAAACAACTGAAAGAGAAGATCGATGGATCTGTGAACAAGCCAAAAGGATCGATTCCTTCCAGCAAACAATATTTTGAAAGAAGCTATGCATTGATATTTCAAGACGCATGATCTCCGGTAGACTGAATGAAATCAATGTGTTTTGTCGAGTGCTTTCCATAAAGCCTTTCATATCCGGAAAGAACAGAAATACTAGGTTAAAATTTGCAACTGAAAACGTCACGAGGCTGAAAAACGGTGAGAATGTGTTCTTTTCAAATAAAAATTCAAATTTAACTTGTTTGACTCTGATGGGATGAGGTTCGTTCGACCCAGTCCTAAGGAACGATATCTCCTCGATGTAATAAAAGTAGTGTCAAATTCGGAGGCGGGTGTATCGTGATCTTTGGAATGATTTGTGCTACTAGACTTTCGTTTGGTTACATTAAAAGTCAATGCAGCAGTTTACAAGGAATCCTTTATGAGCAAAGTTTTACCTAGTCTGAGGACTACAATTATTCAGCCAGTTGGTTTTGTGCAGGCCGGGCAATGCACCGTGTCGCACTGCAAAATCTGTTACGGCATTTCTTTGCGGGTAATATTACTGAGATGGAATGGCCTGCTCCGAGACCAGACCTGAATCCCATTGACAACGTCCAGGAGATTTAAAATGAAGTAACTATAACCAAGAATCCAAAAAATGTCGAATAACGAAAGAATTTGGAAGGAGAATGCAAAAAAAATGTCTGTCGATGAGTTCAAACTTCAATTCACTCTGGTAACAAAAAATGTCTTGCTGTTATTGAGAGTGAAGGACTACACACCCAGTACTATTAAACAAGTACGAGTACGCTACTTCCTATTTTGATATGCTACATCAATGAAATCAATTGAATTTATTCATCGTTTTCATCATTTTTATCAAATTTTTTTCACAAGTTTTAAGAATTTTACATCGAATCAAAATAATGACTCGAAATTAATCGAACGAACTTCATACTTTGAATATATTTAATTTACATTGATGACTATTTCCGTATAATAGCGTATTCTATTATGCATTGTGGCAAAAGTTATTTAAGATTTCAACTTTTTCTTATGGTTCTTCTTCCTCGGTGCTGTATCGGTGCACGTCTATCACATCTGATAGCGAGTTTTGAACCTTTACTGTACAATTTTTTTTAATGTTATACTTCACCGACTTAATTATTTTAGATAAAAGGCTGAATATAACTTTGTACCAAAAACTGGTAGCCGCCTTTATGTATCCATACGATAAGGCTGTATTAAGTTTGTTAAGAAAAACTAGCAGCATCGTTATGAAAGTCTATTTTGACCTCTATGTAGATAATAATGGGTTTAATAAAATAATTGTTGGGTAATTATTGTGAAAGGATTGGCGCATTTAAGAGAACCGTACCAGCCATGATATATTGCGCAGTAAAGGGTTAACAAACTTAATGTAATTATATTAGGTATTCTATATAATATGTATTGATTTAATTTATTAAATTAAATACTTCGTATTATCATATCAGGTAATTATTGTGAAAAGACTTGAGTATTTATGGGAAGCGTACCAGGCACGATATATCGTACAGTAAAGGGCTTACATACTTGATGAGGCTACGTAAGGTTGCTGCAAGGGAGGTCATGAGCCTGTGGTTGCCTAGAGTTCATCTGCCCTGTATTTCTCGTTTGTAGCTCCCCTCGCTGACCATCCTACCCCCATGGAGGTGGTGTTCCTGTCTGGCAGGTGAAGGAACTTCATTGCAAGCGAGGGAGAGTTTGGCCTTGAACTGACGGTGGTCGACATGTCCGGTTGGAGCAAAGGCTTGACGCTGAAGGCGTTTCTATCTGATGGTTCTTGGAGATCCAAGTTAAAATAGACTGTTTTCAAGTCACCCCAATTTTTTGTTAATCTTTACTATTTAAAGACCTAAAATAATCTTTGCCTTGTTAAAGTATCTGACGACATTCGGAATCTCTAGTTGCCGCACCGCAAGTCTGAGTGTACGAGTCAAACAGGTGCAAAATTATTTATGCAGTTACTCCGTGTTTTTATTGCTGTATCGAAGACTAACTTATGCCGCTATCAAGCTACCTCCTGTGCTTGATGCTCTCTTTCTTCTTATGCTTTCGTTTTACGGTATACGTACGTCATTATTTTGATTAAACTTTGTTGCTGATATTGACAAAGAATGTTTTAGGGTGTATAGATATTGCACAACTGGAACATGAGTTGTTTAAATGCTATGTCGATCAAAAATTTGAAATTTTCAAAATTGCACATGTTTCTTAAATTGTTTTGGTTTGGGAAGTTTATTTGCTATGTTACGGTTTTAACTGCTTAAAATGTGTTACTCAGCGAACAGAATAACCTTACGCTACTTCGACAACACTTGAAGGACGAGCCGATTCCTTGGAAATATTGTCTGCATGATCTACTTTTCATGGAAATTTTTATAAAACCCGGAAGGACAGCCTTTGCTAATTAGTTTTATTCGTGCTTTTGTTCGGAAGATGATTTATCTCGTAAGAAAACGCGGCCGTAAAGTTCTCCGATTTTATTCCAGGTATTGTGATCTGTGTTAAGAACTTCATCTCATATTACAACTTAGAAATGATGTGACGCAGGGTGTAATTTGAGCCAAATGAAGGCTTTGTTCGTGGTATGATTCTCAAGAAACGAGGCCCTAAATCCTTAAAAATATTATCAACTGTCGATTGGAAGACTTTTTGTCTCCAATGAGGAAGTCTCTTCCATTTTTCTCTTCCATTCATTCATTATTCACAAAAATGTGATCACTTAGACGTAAGCCCAATGTCTTAAATTGAATCCTGATGTCACGTCATATGTGTGCCATCATCTCAATTGGTGAATTGCGTTCGAAAGCTGACTCAGTTTAAATTAGTTAGGAGAAAAATATTTTCAAAAATAAACTTTTACGAAGGATATGATTTTCATTAGTCGTGCTGTTTGTATAAGTTTAATGCATTGTCAGAAAAAATGTCAGGCTTTATTAAAATAATTGATTGAACTAAAATGAATAAAAGGTAAAAATATCGCCCTTAAAACCTCAAGGGAAAAGAGGATATATTTAACTTTCATCATACTTCGTCTGTATAACTTCGTACGTCTGCGAGAGGACTCCAAACCGCAGAAGTTAATTGATCGTATGCATTAAAATCGAACGGGATTCTAAAATGTGCTAAACACCATGAAAGCATGTAAAATTAGGTGAATTGTTTAGGAACGCGTGAAATTATTGAAGTATGAGTAAAGTATGAACGTTAGGAATCAATGTTGAAATTGCGCGAGAAATAATATAGAGGACAGTTACAAGTTACGCGACAGAAAATGGACAACAAGTGCTTCAGTGAACCTCGAAGTGAATTCTCATCCAGTGTCAGCAGAAGTACGTTATGTGACCGAGAATATCAAAAATTGTGTGCACGGAAAAATTTAATCAGATTCTAGCTGCTGCTGCGGCACTTCCTTGTGAAGGTGCGGAGTAAAGGAGAGCTCAGAAATGGAACCTATATTGGGCCTTTTTATCTCGGGTGACGGCTCTTTGAAGGAAGATCGAGTGTGATCGATCACGCCAGCTACATCGCATTACGTGCTGGTCTTCCGTGGCTCGTGCTCTTTTGACGGGCTTCCTCAGCCGTTCTATCTCCTCTATTGTATTTCCAAATTTTTTGCTCTTGAAAATGAAATCAGTTGGGCGTACGGCACATGTAAAGAGATGCAGAATCCGTGCTTACTATTTTAAAAATCGCCGTCGTGTATGTATGCATATTTGTATTTTTTGATGATTGGGGGATTTCTTTGGGAAATAATTTATTCACCCAAGCTTTTAAGTCATTGTACTCAACTCGTTATTGAGGAACCGAGATTTTGGAAACTGTGACGGATGAGGAGTGGTACGTATCTAGTGTGCAAAAATACATTTGTCATTCATTAACAAAGTTATCCCTAAAATCATGGGATTATCCAATAGTATAATTTTGGTTGATTAAGGGACAAGTTTGCCCATTGTATCCTAGATATGCGCCACCCCTTATCCCTACCTGTTTTTAAAATCTTGTTCCCCTGATCACAAGTTGTGTGCAACAACTCGAAAGCCCTGGGGAAAAAAAATTCCCCAGAAGAAATTCTCCAATAGTTTTCTAAAAAAGGAACCTGGAAAATCAATATTTCAATAAATAAGTATGTATACATAAATATTTTTTTCGCACTTCTCATGTGCCACTGTAGAATATGTGACTGCGAGCAGCGCCGGTATGTGGCTGTGTCGTAGACAGAATACTCAACTTCGTACCCGAAATTAATGTTATCTAAAGGAAGCTAAATATCTTGTTTATTAAAAAACGAGACAGTATTTTGGTTTACATAGTCTGTTTGTGAATAGTTGACTTCCAGAGACGCGATGAGGAGCAGCTTCACTGAAAAAAATCTATCCATTTTACTATTCATTAATACACAGTTCTTGCTTGCTTGCTTGCTTGCTTGGTCCGTTTCTTTGTCACATTCTTAACGGCTTTAGACAGGAGAAAATTACCAAGTCCTAATTTCTAAACTAATAGCGAGACTCAAAAAAGGCATTTGTAAGAGTGATACTGCTAATAACGTTATTTCATGTCAGAGTTACCGTAGAATTGAGGGAATCTTAAGAATTTAGCATCATTTATCCCACCATTTTAGGCGGTGCGCGTCTACTAGTTTTTAGAATAAACTGAAGTAAAACCCGTACTATTACGTATGTAACGTTGTACTTCTGTCCTGACGTCTCAGTATTGATGTGCAATAATTATATGTTTGAATTCAAACAACTCGCTGTCGACATGTTTGCATGATATATCTCAGTCTATGCCCACGAATATTATTTTAACTGTGTAAATTATGTAAAAAAGACATGAAGTAAGTTAGCCTAAAGCTGTATACTTACACCGTTGGTTTCGATTATTGTGCCTATGATATTATTTTGTTTGGTGCGTGATTTGACTCAGCAACTTCCGTATCTGTGCAACCACTTTAAGGCGCTTCGTAGCATCATAGCCTAGCAATTTCCGTATCCAAAAGATTACTTGATTGCAGTCTAGATTTGGGTGAGCAATCCTCTTTTTCAAACCACGGGTTCCGTGCAGTATTTACGATGCTCTACTCCAGGCTGGCAGGGGCCTTAAGAAGATTGCCGGGGTCTGAGCCTCTTCTTACAAGACCTTCACCAGAGTCCGGCCGTGTCCCTCTTCGAATTTTGCTGCATTGAGCCAGCGGGTCTCCAGGGGAGGATATTCGCTTGCTCGTGTGCTGGTGGATCGCCGTCTGACTTGTTGAATGATCCTGAAAGAATGCTGTATCATTTTTTTATTCCGAGTTATGTTTGACTTTCTAAACGCGTGTAATTGATGTGGAGCCGACGTTCGTGCCCATACGACACCATACGGCACTGATTTTTTCTCATGATTACTACTTTGTTTTTGGCTTTTACATCAAATGAAAATTCATAATGTGATAAAAAAATGTATGCGCAGTAACGTTGTTTATGATAATCGTACTTTCTTCGAACATTCATTGAGACTAATGAATAAAAATGCAACGTCTTGCGCTTGCAAAGAGGTCAACGATTTGTTCAATGTGACCGCTGCAGATGCTAGTGTTCGGGTCGGTATTAAACGTAGTCTCATGGAACTTCTTGAAGCGAATAAGTTGTTCATAGCAAGCTCCCACACTGCGTGTTGCCGTGCATTATAGAGGCGGACTATTTATATTTAGCTGACACAAAGCTGTGTGCGTTGAAAGCATTTTTGCTTCCGGTTTACAATTAGTAAATTCTGTTGGATTTTTTGAGGTCGAGTAGAAAAAAATACCTGTATCGTGAGCAGTAGCCTCGACATTCGTGAATTTTCAAATCTCCATGCTGACGATTGCGCTTATTCAAAATAAGTTTGGGTTGTGTAGACTAGTGGGTCTAAAGCTTTGGGTCGAAATTCAGTAACAAAGCTGCACAAGAACTAACACGCTCCTTATAATAAGGTCTCTGTAATAATTTTGCACGTATCCCTAATTGTTGATATTTTATTTGGAAGCCATGCCCAATGCTGTGGGTATGAGAAGTGTAAAACTTGGCGGTAAAATATTAGTGAATGACCTTCCTATTTTCAGTAATTTAATTCTGTAAATCGTACTCATGTTCATTGTGGTTAGAACAACAAGAAGCTGCATAAAATCTTTAGAATTTTTTTGTTAGTCCTACTTATAATGGTAAGTTTTGAGAGTATAATATACCACGGCAAAAGTATTGCTAATAATAAAAGTGAACGTGATAGTATTTTTTGTTTTTGATATTTTGACGCTGCTCCTAATTCTTTTTCTTGTTGATTTGTGTTACTTAGTTTTAGTTAAGTATTGTCTCGTTCCGTCCACATTGGGGTGCCACTGCATAAATTGTTGTCAGAAGTGGGATCATGGTTTGTATTAGCTACACTAACGGACACAAAAAATCGCCGGCAAACACACACACCCATTATCACACGCGGATACACACACATATAGACGCAACTGCCGTTTAAGTAAAGGATAGGGTGTTACATTTGCTGTCTGTTGAGGGTGTTGTAAATGAATATTAGGAATGCGATTAGATGTGTGTAGGAGGGAACCATTTTTATTGGAGCTATTGGAAGAATTGTTGTTCGTGGTTTTGTGGGCATTGTGAAAGGCTTGTGTTGTATTGGTTGTAGCGAGAAGACGGTCGATATTTTAGAAAGGGATAGAAGTTGGTGGAGTATAAGATGCAAACGGGGGGATGATGGGGATTTTGGGAAGCATGTTTTTGGTGGCGTGTCGATGGTTTTTCGCAAGTGTTTGAAGGAGTGAGGAGTGGAGTGTACTGTTGTTCTTGTTCGTATTGAAGTATGTATCCGAGTGCTCTTTCGATTGCTTGTATGTTGGTTGTTGTATGCTGCATGTGTTTTGTGTTTGAAGGACTGGGCATGGCTGGAGTGTATTGTTGTTTTTGGAGCAGTACATGTTTCCTGAAAGGTACGTACGCGGGTACTTGTGTTGTTGTTGCGAGCGAGAGTTTACCCGCCTGTGCTNACGAGTGATACGAGCGTTTATACGAGTGCTTGTGCAAGTGCTTAAATTAAGTGTACAAAGGAGCGTTGCGGACTGGAGTGTATCGTTTTTTTTGGACGAGTACAAGCGTCATGATCTGTGTCTGTGCGCGGTCACGTTTGTGTGTGTTTGTTGTTGTTGTCGAAAATGGGAGTTTGCTTCTTGTGCTAGTTACTTGCGGCAAACTCCCCCCCCAAAAAATCGANGGAGTTTGCTACCTGTGCTAGTTACTTGCGGCAAACTCCCCAGAAAATCGAAGAAAAATCAAAATCAGGGCACTCAAAAAAATCTCGATCGAGATCAAGATGGGGATAGGAGTTCTAGTGACGAAGCCCCGACATATGACACAATTTTCATACCTGAAGAGGCTTTTTCGCACTTTTTGATGTGCCAGCGGCCTGAAACTGTGCACACGCCTAGAAGGGGCCATTTTAAGACCTATGGTGTCAACCCCAGACCGCTGGGGTTAACCGTTCACCCGCAATGGGGGGGGGGCAAAGGTGCCAAATTTTCAAACGCTCATAACTCGAGANAGGCTTGATTGATTTTTGTTTATTTAGGTGGATCGTTTTGACGTTAAAGTGTCTATCTAGGAAGTTTTCAATTGCATTTTGAGAAGGTTCTGGTAGGTATTTTTGCATGGTTGATGAGTGTAGCCCGTCGAACAATAAATGAGTGAAGAGTGCGTGATACGATTCAGAGAAAAAACGTTTCTTTGTGTCTCTGTGTGTGAATTGAGGTTTAATTGACTTACTTGACTCGGGTTGAATTATTTAAAGTCTGATTATATTGGAAGTGCGTGGGACAGTCGCTTTGGAAATAGTGTTGTTGGATGGACACTTTTAAGAGCTACATTTTATGCTAGCGAATGGCGCCACACGTTTTATAAATTTTTCAAAATATGCGAAAAACCAAAAATTCTTGTTTTCACACGGTAACCCTCGAATAAGTTGTTCCATCCTTCCTAGCGCTATGGGTCATA
>VOMN01050762.1:0-19606 GCA_014899125.1 Orchestia grillus | reverse complement strand
TCTCATGGAAAATCCGGCGCTCGCGGGAAAATCGACTGTTTCTTATCTGAACTACAGGGAAATCGAGGGAAAATATGGTATCTGGTTTCGGAATGAATTGCTTGTTTCCTTTTTCCCACGGGTGTCGCCTTCGTACTGATGGGAAATTGCTCGGTGCACGAATCAATATCCCTTCCTCAGGTTACTGCTAGTACGAGTGTGACGGTTTTATTTCTGAATGACTTCTTCTTTACAATGCAGAGGTGGAGTGGCTAGTGATGGTGAAGGTAGTGAAGGTGGTGAAGGTGGTGAAGGTAGTAAAGGTGGTGAAGGTGGTGAAGGTGGTCACAGAATGCAAGTGGCAGTTATGCTACCTGATCTTCGATCCGTCCTGCCCTCCTATGCCGCGTCTGATCGGGTGCCTGTGCGTGACTGGTGTCAGACGACACGGGATTAGGGTCGAAGCCTAAGAATGGGCAGCCTGGCTCATTTGCGTGACCATGTTCCATTCTATTCTAATTTATTCTTTTATATTTTATTTATTTAGTCAGGTACGAATTATGAGCGGCGAACGGGCGGAGTGACCATCTGAGTGGTCACGAATCTCAGGATTGCATTCAGGATTAACGATCGGACGCGTTTAATGGTTTAATGAAGGTGAAATAGGACGAAGGAATGAAAAACATACGTCAAATCATTTTGTTGCACCCTATTTATCATCTCGTATCATATATACATATGATGTATGTATATATATATATATAGCTTATCATATATATATATACATATGTATGCATGTATGTAATATATGTATGTATATTAATACATAATAATATATGTGTCTTTTAGGTTGGCTAAATTTTTTTACATTGTATAATATTTCGCTCACGCGATGGACGCACGCAGCTCATACTTACAGCTCTTGTGAATAGAAGAGGATTGAAAAAGAGATGATAAAAGTGACGAGGGTAGCAGTCAAAACGTAATAGCAAAGATGTAATGGTGGTAATTGTCAATGCGTGAAAAAGGCCGCGGGAAATAGATTGAAACAATTAGGATGGCACAAAAAAGGGGCACTAAAGGAGGGCGCGGTGTCAAGACTGTAAAGTTGTTCCGTACAGTCAAGGACAGCTCGGCTGGCAAGCCTCACTCAGTCAGCTATGTATTGAAAGTCTTATCAGAGAGTCATATGTGGAATACAAACTGCGAAACGATAAATGTCAAGAAAAACACCATAAACCAGCAGAAATCAATGAATTTCCTAACAATTTCTCTACATTTTCAGCGACAAATAAAGCGAGGGAATATTTAGTAGAAATGAACGCGTCTCTGACAGACTTTTTATGGAGCCTCATCCTGCGAGGCATCGTGCTTCCAATGAACGCTTCATTTTTTCGAGGGCATAACTTTTCCTGCGTTCCATCAGGGCGTAGCAAAACGTCACGGAGTGCCCTCACGCTCTGCCGGCAGGCGACGGCAGGGCTGAGACAGCGCTACGTAATTAGACGGAGCAGGAGACTCGTATTGCGCAAAATTGCCTTACTTAAAGGGTTTATTAAGGATCTTTTATCACGAAAAATAAATGCTGACTTTCTGATGATTTCCGAGAAACGAATGAAAAGCGCAGCAGTTTAAACAGGAGAGGCAGTGGCGAAGGTGTGATCCATCACAAATTTGTTGTTGATTTTAGACATGAAATGTGAGGAGACGTTTAAATTCACCACCGTTTTTGGACAATCTAGAGGTGTTTGAATCGCGCAAAAGACTACCTAGCGTTTTCCTTTCATGCATGGCGCTAGGAGCACTACTAGATAGGGAACTAGTAATTTGAAAAGCATCAGAACAGCAAAACTGATACATTTTCGTTCCAGCAATCTTGTAACCTAGAGCTGTAAAGGCAAGAAAAACACACCAAAAAAAACACACCTCAACCATCTCTTAAAACAGCTCACCCACATGCAGCCTGCCACGAGAACTTCCAACGCACCTTTGGACTCGTTTTTCATGAGAACTGTGAACTACATAGACCAATAGAAACCGTCAGTTTATTAGGGTGCGTTGAGCACTCACGTTTTCCAGCCTACAAAGATTAGAGCGGTCGCGTGCAGGTCTTGATTTAGAAAGCGCACCTGGCGTCACACACGGGGGTTCAATCATCATCTTCTCCCGTGTGAAGGGATCCAGTCGCTGTCATACCTGAGCGTGAAGCATCGTGCTCAGTGTCGGGACGTACTCGATCAGTGTTGGACCGATCACCGCCCGTGGTACTGAAGTCCATTGTCAGTGTTCTCTTCTAGGGCCGGTGGAATTGAGGAACGTGGTTGGGAACGTTGATTTGTATGGCGAGCTGGGGTTCTAAGTCGACACAGAATTGCATCGTTTCTTAGTTTATTAAGACTACCTTGTATTGTACCACGAGTTGGGATAGTAAGACTGCCCAGTATTGTACCACGAGTTGGGATAGTAAGACTGCCTAGTGTTGTACCACGAGTTGGGATGGTAAGACTGCCCTTAGAAACTAGGCGGTCACAGCTTGACAAACCTGAACATTTAGTGGAGAAAAAATTTGGTTGTGAAAATATTTACTCATGTGACTAAAACTGGAGGACATTTAATTCGGCACCAGAGGCGACAAGCGTGGGAACTCTCTTCAATTGATTCATGTCTTCGCACGCGGAGGTCAATGCAGAATATTTTCAAGGGTGGACTTACGATTTATTTAATTTAGTGTCTATTTATGACTCTATGGTTCGTACGTATGAAAAGTTCATATTTTTACATGCAAAAGTCTACTTCTGACAAAAAGTTTGTTTTAAATATTCAGCCGCAACTAAAAGTTTGCTGTAAATTTTCAGCCGTAACTGAAAATCCGCCGTAAATTTTCAGCGCCTCTAAAAAGTTAGTTTTAAACCTTCAGCCGCCAGTATCCCAGCCCCACCCTAACGCCGCCTGAAGTCAAGTTATATTGTACAAATTTTTGTATAATGTTGCTCCATGTTAAACAGTCATCATTGTAGTACACTCACCACTCGTACTGAGAGTGATAAAGTAAAATATGTGTAGACATCTATAGCGCCCTCTGTTATCAGAAGTACAAACAGGTTCCAATGTTGTGGTCCTTCATTAAAAATCAACTCCACTGATTTCCCCTCATGACTACAATTAGAATTAAGCGTAATTATAAGTAAGAAGCTTGTGCTTCATGACATTCAAAGGATGACATTCATTTATTAATGTAAAAGGTTTTCTAGTTGTATTCGAAATCATTTTGACAGCCTCTAATCGCAATCTTAAATTGTGGAAAATGTCTTGGCCGTTATTTCCTTTGTTTAATTCTATTTTAATTCGAAATTATCAAGTATTTGGTTCTGAGCAACAGTTCAGGGAAACTGAGACTCTGGAATTGGAATCTAGCCTAGATTTTATACAAGAATATCCATGATTACCTGCAATTTTTATTTTCAAGTATTTTTACCACATATTTAAGTTTATGGACGGGGCAGTGAAAAAGTTAGACTGTGAAACAGGGCACACCAAATCTAAATTTACCATCTCTGTAGTTTTTTGTTTCAGATTCTTTGGAAACTTATTCAGGAAACGATGAGGAGCTTTGGCTTCCTCGTGTCAACGTTCGTGAACATTGAAGACTGAAGAAGGCGTCACCATGAGGCTTACAGACGACAGTCGCACCTCCCGCAGCTTTTACGGAAGCCCTGACCGCTAAGAAAAACTCCTACAAAGGCTTTGCAGCAATGACTAGTTAAGGCATTGCCGAATTAATTTCTTTGAATGTTAAACAACAAAAATGCTGAGGTACTTCTGAGAAAAGGACTGTATCGTTTCAGGGAACTGTATCATACATGATACAGGGGACGGTTGAGCGTTACGCTGGTAGTAAATCCCTGTGTAGTGTAAGTCTCTGTGTACGGTGAACACCCGCGTACGGTAGCACCTGTGTATGCAAGCACCTGTGTACGCAAGCACCTGTGTACGCAAGCACCTGTGTATGGAAGCACCTGTGTACGCAAGCACCTGAGCCCGGTAAGCTGAGGACTGCAGTACGGCCACTTGTGGACCCCAGGAATGTTTCCCAACTGCGAATAAAGATGAGCAGAAAGCAGTGAAAATACAGCTGTATTGTTCCAAGCTTTTACTGAGTGGAGAAGTACAGCGGTATCGTAACAACGGAGAGTTAATTCACAAAAAGACAGTGACAGTAAACTGAAAAAGAGTGACCATAACTAAAATCAGCAGAAAAATAAAGTGACCAAAATTCGTGAAAAGAGACAGCGACGACGGTCTATTGAAAAACACTGCGGCAAGATCGCTCGAGAAGTCACCCGTTTCCATTCAGCCGGAAAGCAGAAATCTTTTGTCGTCAGCATGAAGGTAAGTGAAATTTGTGTTATTCAATAAGGAGTGTCTGAGCGTTTTCAGGAGTCGCGTCATCGACTAACGTGCGCTTCCATTGATTAAATATAATAATTCTGACTGTTGGCGTTGTTTGGGGCAAAACCCTCAGGGTAGACTATGTTCGACGTTCAAATGTGAGGGTAGAAGTCATTTGAGGCTCAAATGTGAGTGTTGACGACGTTTGTCCCCCAAAATTTAAAGGGAGACTTCGTTTATGACTCAAATCTGAGGGTAGGCCGCGGTTGAGGCCCAAATATGCGGGTAGACGATGTTTAGCGGTCAAATGTCAGAATCACCGTCGTTTAAAACACAATTTTTGAGGGCAGACGTTCTTTGAGTCCAAAATCTGAGGGCATACGTTGTTGAAATTTTATCGATTATATTAGATTCTTCAATTGGTCGAGTGAGGAATTCTTTTCTCGAATTGTGAGCGACGGCAACACGTGCTTTTGAAAACTGATGCTCCTGGGTGTGGATTATGGATTGTACTTGTGAATTATAGATCCTGAGTTTGGACAGTAGATTATATGTATATCCCGGTGATGACTGGCTCAAACATGAACTGACTGGATCAAACAGGAACAGACTGAATCAAACATGAACTGACTGGATCAAACAGGAACAGACTGAATCAAACATGAACAGACTGGATCAAACAGGAACAGACTGGCTCGGACATGACCAGTCTGGCTCAAACATGAACAGACTAGATCCAACATGAACAGACTAGATCCAACATGAACAGACTGGCTCAAACAGGAACAGACTGGCTCAGACCTAAATAGATGGACTAGTTGACTCCTGTCGAAACAATTCGCCATCGTTACGAAAACGATGACGAGGCCGGTTTTAAAGGGACGAGGAAGAGCGGCTCTTGAGTGCCAGCCTTACATGGGCTGCATGGTTGACATCAATTCTCTCCAGCCCAGATCTCCGATCAAATGTAATTAGCGTTGCCTAACCACCAGACCGTCCCATGATTGCCCATCACGCTCACCTGCCTCGCCATGACGCTTCTCTCGGAACGGTCGATCCTCAGCGCCTCTGTTCCCGTAAACCTCAATTCCAACGCAGGAATACCGAGCTGGTTCTTAATGTACCTTCGTGTACGTAGTATTTAGTATGAGTGTTGTGTGTTGTGCTTTTCTTCGCTAGGAAATTTTCCCGTCAGTCGCTGGAAGAGCGATGTTAGTTTGTGCTTCACTCGAGCGAAATGAAACTCAAGAAGAACAGAACCTGAGTTTTGACATCGTGTCCAGAACTAGCTCTAGCCCACGTGAAAGCTCAAATACCTTCGTATAACATTTCATTTTCATCTCCCTGTAGCACGGCTTTGTTCTGACACGCACTCTCGCCATAAACGAGTTTGAGCCGCAATTGCACGGCATCACATTCCCTAAACTTGTTTAATAGTCATTAGAAATGGAATTAAACGGCTTCAAAGCCTCGCTGTAACCTAGTCTTATTTGTACGACTGAAATAATTTATTCTCCCTTAATTTGTGATATCCCAAACAACTTTTTCACTGAAACATCGGCACCGTCCACCGGCAGACGATTGATGACTACACTACGGGGCTTACAGCTCGTATATATTTTTCTTTATAAATATATATATATATATATATTGATCACCTCGGTTTTGTTGGGCCATTTGAGGCAAGTCGGGTATTTTTACAGTCGTTTCGCGCCGTTCAATTCGACGTTTATAGAAACCGTGAGATCTTCGCGAGTGGTGCGCCCGCTCCTGCCCATTAGAAGGATTAATCCTAGCTGCAGAGTGACCGAGGCCGCCGTGGGGCCTTCCACAATTGTGAAGTTGTACGAATGAAGCGTGGCAAGCAAAAGAAACATTTCAAAGAGCGCAAAGATCTTCTTTGAAATTCTTCGCGTACAGTTGCCCCTCCGAGATCTGGTGATCAATATTTCCTGTCATGATGCTCTATATTTCATGTCAGGACGCTCTATATTTCATGTCATGATGCTCTATATTTCATATCATGATGCTCTGTATTTCATGTCATGATGCTTTATATTTCATGTCATGATGCTCTGTATTTCATGTCATGATGCTTTATATTTCATGTCATGTTGCTCTATATTTCAAGTCATGATGCTTTATATTGCATCCTATGATGCTCTATATTTCATGTCATGATGCTCTATGTTTCATGTCATGATGCTCTGTATTTCATGCCCTGATGCTCTATACTTCATGTCATGATGCTCTATATTTCATGTCATGATATTCTCTATGTCATGTCATGATGCTCTATATTTCATGCCCTGATGCTCTATATTTCATGTCATGATGTTCTCTATTTCATGTCATGATGCTCTAGATTTCATGTCATGAGGCTCTCTATTTCATGTCATGATGCTCTATGTTTCACGATGCGATGCGCCGTATTTCGTGAAAGTGAAATTTTTGTTCAATTTCAAGGGATTCAAAATGAACAAGAAAAAAAGGTTTTCGTGCCAATGCCAGCAGCTTCAGCAGAAAGCTTCAGATTCGAGCTCGTTAGAAAAAAATCCATCCCATTTTGAAGGTGAAATTTAGAATTTGACATTCAGCAAATGAAGTAGCGGAATCCCACTCATTGCCATTACATTTTTTTGACTTACTGCATAAAATTTTTGCAGGACTTCAAGCCTATAGAGCATTGAACTTATTTAACCTTTAATTTACTGTTTAGCAATCTCTTTGGCTGTGGACGCAATATAGAGCATTTAACTTATGGAGCTTTAATTTTATGTTTAAAAATCTCGCTAAATGTTGAGTCGATATAGAACATATACCTTATCATAATCTTCACAACACCTTATACGTACATACAGTAGTCGTAATACCGTCCACAAACGTTCGCCAGGGTGACGGTAAACTTCAAGGCAGTGTTGAAACTAGACCGTACATGCGTACGTACATTGAAGTATCAAGGTTTCTAGCAGCTATCGCTCTAGAAGTTCTCTAGAGCGTGAGACCATCTAATTGTCGGAGCGTGATGGCGTCTCATCAGCCCGGAGTGTGAGGACAGGGGAGCCGAGTGTGAGGACAGGGGAGCCGAGTGTGAGGACAGGGGAGCTGAGTGTGAGGACAGGGGAGCCGAGTGTGAGGACAGGGACCCGAGTGTGAGGACAGGAGAGCCGAGTGTGAGGACAGGGGAGCCGAGTGTGAGGACGGGGGAACCGAGTGTGAGGACAGGGGAGCTGAGTGTGAAGACAGAAGAGCCGAGTGTGGGTGCAGAAGAGCCGAGACTGAAGCGGGAGAGACAATCACCTTCGTTTGTGGAACGTTCGATGATGTAAAGTGGAAAGGATGCAATAAAGAAAGTAATAAATGCACACAAGCGAGCGTTCGCAGGTTTCCTGATACACGCGCGGGCACGTGGAGGCAACTGCCCACACCGTGCCCCCAGCGCCTGATGGTGGTGACCGCGCGTTTACCGTGGTGGTGAGGGTGTTGAATGTGGTGAGAGTGTTGAATGTGGGGAGAGTGTTGAATGTGGTCACAATGTTTGAAATGAACATGTGTCCGTCAGAGGTTAGTCTTCAGAACGAGAGTGTTACAGTGTACAGTGAGTGTTTTTAGTGTATTGGTTCTAGCGACCAGTTGTTACAACACCTAGTATTTACTAGCACATTTGTGCTCCAAATAGTACGGGCTACACCTGATGTTTACCAGTTTATTTGTATTCCAAATATTAAGCTTTACACCTAATATTCACCGGTATATTATTCTCCACATACTACTTGCTATCCTTTATTTACCGGCACATCTGTTCTCCACATACGGCTCGCTACACATAGTATCTACTGTTACATGTACACCACACAGTACTCTCTGCACCGTGTAATTCATCAATAGGAACCGTAAAAGAGGCATTTACAGGAAGCCTTTTCACGCGGAGTAAAAAGCCCACTGACGAACGTTCACAGCCACACGAACACACCAGTTCAAACAAACGGTTCCCCACACGGGACAAGTCATGGATAATGGTACGTGAACATTATTCTGTGATTTGATGTAATTTGGTCGATTTGTGGCGTCATGCTTTGTTTACCTCTCGTGTAGCAAAGTGGACAAATGTAATGGATAAATAATGGATCAACTCCACGAGTAGCGGAGAGGATAATGTTAATGGATAAATAATGAATCAATTTCACGAGCAGCAGAGAGGATAAATATAATGGATAATAATGAATCAATTTTAACCGTAGTATGAGGAACGATTGTAATAGATAAATAAAGGATCAAGCCCACGCGTATCAAAACGTTTAATTGTAATGGATAGATAAAATAATGCATCATTTCGGACGTAACGGAATGGATAAATATATTGGATAAACAGCGGATCAAATTCATGCAGAGCGGAATTGACAAATATTATGGAAGAATAATGAATAAAATCCCGTTATTCATCAACGTTATCGTCCTTTTTATCATTTTTTCATGCCTAGAAAGGTAGAAGAAGAGCCGCAGCTTGACAGGAACTGGAAGATATGTTCCTAAACCATAGCCTGGGGCCGNGCTGAAACTCGCAATTTCAAAAGAAAATCTAACTTCTGTTGCTTTCCGATTCTTTTCCATCGCAAATCGCTTCCTCATGTTCTGTTACGCGATGAAGGGATTTTTTTTATGCTTTGCTCATGAGTTAAAGTATAATTTTCCATTTCTTCGCGAGAAAACAAAGAAAAAATGGAAAAAAATTCAGATGAAAAGATTCTAACGGTAGACTTTGATTTTGAGGTTAGATGCGTTTTTGAATGAATGCAATACTAGTAATCAATACAATACGTGTGTATTTAAAGAACAATGCGAAGGAACAATGGGGGATTTCCACCGCTCTGGGATGAAAGGGATTGTGAGATAACACTTAATAAATAACGCCAGCAACAAAAACGATGAGACGCGGTGTCCTGGAGACCCTTTCTGGCCAGGGTGTTGCTGGCTTCACGCTCATACGTCACGAACGTAGACGTTACGAAAGTAGATGTTACGAAAGTAGACGTTACGAAAGTAGATGTTACGAAAGTAGATGTTACGAAAGTAGACGTTACGAAAGTAGATGTTACCAAATTTCAATGGGCTAAACAAAATGATGGGAGAACCGGAACACTTTTTCCATTCTTTCCGTTTTGTTCAAAATTTCACTTTCGAAATAATCGAGAAAATTTGCCAGTTTTGGGTTTGTCCTCCATACTGCAAAGCTGAGCACAACTGCCCTCTAACAACACGCTCGTTATGTTACTAAAATTCAGTGAATAAATTGTTCTGTAACTACAAAGTGAAGGATCGAACCAATTCATATTTTTTGTTACGAAAATCTTGAATAGAAAATAAACTTTGGATCCCTCTAGGAAACAACGCGGGGATGCACAGAAATATCAAAGCACTCAGCTCTGCAGTGCATCCGCCTATATAATAATAGCCCAGTGTTGCTTGGTTGGTCCTTCCGTCCGTCCGTCACTAAAGTTAATAGCGAGACTGTCAGAGAAGGCAGTTGGTATCAATGATACTGAAAATAGCAATATTTCATGCCAGAGTTACCATAATTAAGAGAGCATCTTGAGAATTTAATATCGTATGTCCCTCCATATTTAATATCGTATGTCCCTCCCTATTTAATATTGTTTGTCCCTCCATATTTAATATTGTTTGTCCCTCCATATTTAATAACGTTTGTCCCTCCATATTTAATATCGTTTGTCCCTCCATATTTGATATCGCGTGTCCTTCCATATTTAATATCGTTTGTCCCTCCATATTTAATATCGTTTGTCCCTCCATATATAATATCGTTAGTCCCTCCATATTTAATATTGTTTGTCCCTCCATTTTTGACATCTTTTGTCCCTCCATATTTGACCGGGTGCGTCGACTCGTGTTTGTTATCAGACCAGCGGGCTGTGTTGCGCGACGAGAGATGGACACCGATATGAAGGGGTGCGATGAGCGCGTCGGCTCCGTTTCCACACGATGAAAATTTGAAGTTCAAACATCTTCTCGGCACTTACAGTTCAAAACAAAGATTTTTTCTACAGAGATCGGCAAATTTTTCGGACTTGTTTGTTTGCTTGTTGGTTTGGCAGATACAAAATTGAACAAACCACGAATAAAAGTAATTTAACCAGAAATAAAATAAAGTAAAATAATATCACGATAAGTGAAAGAATCGAGGTGACGTATTACCGGACAAAAAGTATTTTTTCTCTTGCCTTCGTTTTTTTATATTTGCAATCGGATATTTTTTCTGGGAATACGATAAGGGCTGCTACCCTTACACACTTCGAAAGGGAAAATGGTTTCGTCCATCCCTTATTACATGACATCGCTGAAATTAAACCAACAAATTTGCCAGCTCATTTTCTGACCCCTTCTATCAATGCCCGATAAAGTTTCCACAAAAAAACGAACTCTTCGACCGAAAAAATTTTCTAGCAGATTAGGCAATTCAACGTTGAAGTTAATTGGTTGACAGCTTTTATATGGTGGGACCCGTTCTCTTCGTTGAATAAATAAATAAATAAATACATAAATACAGTCTTGAATTCTTTCTTATATCTGTGCATCGGTCCCTTGAATCCTCTCTAAAGGGCGCATCATAATGCGGGTTGTTTAATTTTAAATGTTTTTTTTGCATAGACTAAACGTGCTAACTTCTGCCGTCAGTGTTTCATCTCAGCAGACTCAGCGTCCCACGTGTTACTTTTATTTTTGACTATTTTGATCTTAAGTGATGAACAACGCGGGAATTTTCCATAATAAGGAAAAAATTGTATCCCATACACTAGATATAAAACAATGAGTGCCATGTAAATAATATCAGATACAACATATCAAAAAATAACTATCATGCATTCAACAGAGTCAACATGAATAAACGTTACCTATAACTCGTCATGTGCAGTGTATATACTATATTTACCTACACAATGCATTATTAATACTAAATTATACATTTTAGCTAAATATGGAGCACGTGTAACTTTTACGGAGATATCAGCAGCAATCAGGGTGGCGCAGTTCTGGAGGGTGGCACATCCCCTGCTGTATCTCTGTTGAGCTCTTCGCTGAAATCTGAATTTCTAGCACATATTTTTATTCTATTAAACAGGGCACATACTTTTATTCTATTAAACAGCTATTTTTCTGGACCAGGCGCGTTTTTATTCTGTTGATCCGGGCGCACTTCTATTCTGTTGATCCGGGCGCACATTTCTATTCTGTCGACCAGGGCACGTTTATCAAAACTCTACGGAAACACCGCGCAAGTTTTGACCTCTCCGTTAGACCAGAAAGAGACTCACCCACCAAGCGCCTCGTCTGACACCTCCCGTGCTACCGCTCGAGCTCGAGTGTACGAAAAATGTGTGCTATGCTGAGAAGATTTCTCTGTAATTACATCCTGCTCCAGCGACCGAAGTGTTTCAGAGTTTCCAGGCATTTTTTTCAAAGTTCTTTATTTTTTTGATACCCCGAGTCGGTTTTCCATTTAGTTGCCAAAGGTAAGAGCCTGGAGCTTTCACTCCGTCCCATTCCGAGTTGAAATACTGTAATTTATCAACGAATGTGACTCAACGTCTCCGTTCGTTTCATTTTTCGTAGAATTGTTGAAATGAAATTTGCAATGGAATCTCTTCTTATTTTCGACAGATGTCATTCTTCATAGTTCATTCACACTTCATTTACACAGGACAAAGATAACAATGAAGCCGTCTTCCTTTCTTTTACCTCCACGTTACTTCTTTGTGAATTTGGAAGGCAGTAGGCAAAACTTTGGGTGCTTTCTTCGTTAGAGTTCTACGTTGAGGCGTGAGCTACGAAGTTGCTTCAGTTACAGTATTTGCAATTTCTAACTCAGAACATGTTGCCATACTAACCTGCTTTCCTCATAGTTGAATCAAATTTTTCCCCAAACTATGCTTATATATCAGAGGTACGTCTTGTACAATGCAGTACTCAGCCCTGTAGTACTCAGCCCTGTAGTACTCAGCCCTGTAGTACTCACGAGGTTAAAGGTTGGCGTGAGGTTTTTTGTTACCGCATCGCTGGTCTTCCGTCTCAAATCTGACTCCACGAATGGGAATTCGGAATACTGATTGTGACTTCACGGCTGTGTATACTGAATACTGATTGTGAGCCAACGACAATGAATACTGATTGTGACTCCACGGCTGTGTATACTGAATACTGATTGTGATCCAACGACTCTGAATACTGATTGTGACTCAGCAACTCTGTGCTCTGAATACTGCTTTTGAATACACAACTCTGAATACGGAGGGCTGATTGTGACGCCACGACTCTGAATACTGAATTCTAATCGTGATTCAATGACTGAATATTGATCATTACTTAATAACTCTGAATACTGGGTACTGAATGTGACTTAACGACTCTGAATACTGATAATGAATCCGTGATTGTGAATACTGATTGTGACTCAATGACTCTTAATACTGATTGTGTCTCAATGACTCTTAATATTGATAGTGACTCAATGACTCTTAATACTGATTGTGTCTCAATGACTCTTAATACTGATTGTGACTCAATGACTCTTAATACTGATTGTGATTCAACGACTCTGACTCCTTTACCCCGACTCTGACTTCACTCTCATGACTCGGACTCCACTCTGCCGACTCCACATCTAGTCAGGCAGACCTGACAGGCAGCACTGTACGCCTAACTGCAGGGGAGCGCAGAGAGAGCGTGCGTTTATGCGCGAATTGTGCACTCGCGTGAGTTTTGTGCGCACGCGCGTTTTATGTGCACGTGCACGTTGAACACACGTGATTTTTATATGCACGTGCACTTTGAGCGCACGTGAGTTTTATGTGCACGTGCACTTTGAGCGCACGTGAGTTTTATGTGCACGTGTGCCGTGCAAATTTGCTGGCACGGGAACGCGTTCGCGCGGCAAACGGAGCACGAAAAGGAGTAGGTCAGCGAACTCGAAATAAAGAAAGGAAGAAAGAATGAAAAATCGTTGATTCCGAAATCAGTCACATTAAAAGCATGGAATAATCGGTTTTTCAATGAGCAAGATTACAGCCTTAAAATGAAAATGTGAAAGTCTCGATGAAAGATGGCATATTGCAACCTAATTTTTTTATATATACCGCAAAATGATAACAAAAAAGTTGAATTTATCCTGAAATCTAGAGAGTGACACTAAGAATACGAGCTGTGATAAAATATGCAACTCACTTTGAGACTGCCGACTTTGACTTCTGATGCAGCAGCTGATCGCTCGCGGCGGAAGAGTACATGAAGAGGGCGGGAAATCAAGGGACAGAATGCAGGTAATTCTGAAATGACCCGTGACAGTTGGGGTTGGTCAGACCTAATGCAGGAATGGAAGGTGAAGCTTCGGCGAAAACCATACCGCATGTAACGCATACGGTACTGAATGTAACGCTTAATGTACCGCATGTAACGCTTACAGTAATGCATGTAACGCTTTCCGTAACGCATGTAACGCTTACTGTACCGCATGTAACGTTTAACGTACAGCATGTAACACTCACCGTGTTACAACCTCCCGATGAGCTCTCACGTCTGCGCTCTGGAAGAAAGTCTTCCCTTTACCCTCTCATCCTTCGTCTTTTCTATATCATTCTTCTTCATTTTGAGTTCCCTCACATCCCATCGTGGTGGCAGGCCCTGCCTGGAGCAGAAGAAAGCGTTCGAGAAAATGGGAGATACAGTAAGCAGGGATAAACGTGGGCCTACGAAAGAGGAAGGAAGGAAACATAACTGAGGGCAGAAAGAAGCGCAGCGAAGCAGTTTAACTAACAGGAATGTGTGCTGCTCTGGAACTGGAGGGACTTGGCGATAACGATGGATCTTGAAGAAGTAGAAACGAAAGAAGGGAGACACGCAGGAAGGGAGAGGAAGAGGGACAACAGAGAGAGGTTGCCGAAGAGAGATATATATAGAGAGAGAGATGGAGGGAGAGAGAGAGGGAGGGAGAAAAGGAGGGAGGGAGGGAGAGATGGAGGGAGGGAGAAAGAGAGGGAGGGAGGGAGACACAGGCGTGCTCGTAGAGCGACTCAGGTGAGCAAAGGTGAGCTCTTCTTTAAGCTGCTGCTGCCGCTGCTACTGGTGCTGCTGCTGCTGGTGCTGGTGCTGCTGCTGCCCGTACTTCAGCATTAAAACAAGCAGTAAATGGTGGACACAGAATCTCGATTTGAATCGAAAAACAGCACATGGCTCGTCTCATTTATTGGAAAAATCAGACCCTAACACATGGCCTGTCGTGTTCATTGAAAAAAATCAGACCCCAATCCATGGCCTGTCGTGTTCATTGAAAAAAATCAGACCCCAATACGGCCCGTCTCCTGTTCTTAAGAACATTGATGCAGGCACCGACGCTGTACTTCATATTAGTTAAATATTACAAGCGGGGCCCAGACGCCTCCTCTCCCGCTCTCGAGGCCTCTGAGGGCGCCACCGGACGAGAAGTCCTGCGATGTGAAGGATGCCTTCACTGCCTTCCTGTCGACTGTTTTGGCCCCTCATGAATATATTTGTAATTTTTCAATAGTTAATACCATGCTTTTCAGTGGATCGTATAGTACGCGTTGTTTAGTTTTCAAAGAAAAATACGCAATGATATCAATTTTCAACTGATGACTCACCTGCATTTAAAAAGAATCACAAACTACACACGGCTTGAAAGAGACACCTCAGGTGGCCAAACTGTGTCAGCACGGACAGACAACTCCACGGTGCCTTCACGCCCGTAGTGCTCGGTAGGCCTTACCAAAGTTACTTGTCATCATCTGAGCTAAGCACAGGAATATTACTTTGTAATCTTGAAAGGTAATTACGCGAATATTGATTCGTAGCCATTTGAGCTACACACACGAATATCAATTTATAACCATTTGAGCAAAACACACAAATATTACTTTGTAATCTTCAAAGTTAATTACACGAATGTTAGACTCCAACCACCTGAGCTAGCTACGTGAATATTACTTGGTATCAATATTAGTCCACAGACTCGCATATTACTTCGCTACCAACCGCTCTACAACACACCAACGCGTCGCTACCAACCGCTCTACAACACACCTACGCGTCGCTACCAACTGCTCTACAACACACCAACGTGTCGCTACCAACCGCTCTACAACACACCAACGCATCGCTACCAACCGCTCTACAACACACAAACGCGTCGCTACCAACCGCTCTACAACGCACAAACGCGAGCATCTAAGAATCATTTCACTGCCGAAACAAGCCGCGTAGCTTCTTTCTTTAGGGGTTCTCATTGACGAAAGCAAGACTGCGGGAAAAAGGCTGGTGCTTTCGACACCGCAATCTCGCGTCCGCAAATTAAGGAAGCGACGGAAACATCCGTGCATCGTGGGAAAACTTTCTAACTTCCTTGACGGAGACTGATAACGGTCGAGAAATTATTCCCACGGCGTGGGAATTCTGCATGGCCAGGGGCTGGGATATACAGCCCCGCTCTGGGCATTTTTCCCACCTGCATCTCGTGACGGACGAGCTGCGATGGAAAGCAAGGAAAAAAGGCAGATAAAAACGCAGCTGAATTAAGGGAATGATCATCCAGAGCCGCAAGTTTTGCGTGGCTTGTGGAGGATTTTTGGCGGAAATGAAGATGTGCAGTTGTAGCACATGTAACGGGCAGTTGTAGTACATGTAACGGACAGTTGTTGCACATGTAACGGGCAGTTGTTGCACATGTAACAGGCAGTTGTTGCACATGTAACGGGCAGTTGCGGCACATGTAACGGACAGTTATGGCACAAGCGCAACAGAGTTATGGCACAAGCGAGACACACTCGTGGCACAGTGCAATTGCCAGCAGTGTGCTGCAGGCCCCAGAACCCTCGCTCCCCCCAAGTTCTCAAAGTTTCCCCCCTGCGGGGCAGTCCCCCAAGTACCTCACCTACAAAACAAGGACCGCACCTACGACGAGATCACACCTCCTAAACATACTAACTTATTTTAAAGGTTTGCGGCAACCAAGGACCGCCCTCCGACTGACGGAGTGCCGTCTCGGTCGCCTCCTGACCACCTGGCGCCCGTCAATGGACTCCTTAATGACGGGCACAGGAGGCTCTACTGACTGCCAAATGACACTCGACTGACAGTCAATTGACGTTTAAGTCGGTCAAATAACACTCGACTGACAGTCAATTGACGTTTAAGTCAGTCAAATAACACTCGACCGACAGTCAACTAGCAGTCAACTGTCAGTCAATTAAAAATCAGCTTTCAGACAGATGACTTGTGTAACGAACTGAATGTCTGATTTCAGTCAACTGAGACTTTAGTAACAGTCAACTGGCAGTCAAATGACTGTTCGATGAACTCACCTCTGTTGTCACTCACTTTTAATTTACTCTTCACTTACCTTTTGCTTTCCGTTCCCGATGTCTTACCTCAATATACACCGCCTCCCATTATAGCGTTACCTCAATATACACCCGCTCCCATTATAGCGTTACCTCAATATACACCCGCTCCCATTATTGCGTTACCTCAATATACACCAGCTCCCATTATTGCGTTACCTCAATATACACCAGCTCCCATTATCGTGTTCAAGTCCCATTATCGTGTTATCTTAATATACACCAGCTCCCATTATCGTGTTCAAGTCGGCAGTAGACGACAATCGTGTTCGCTCTCATGAATTTCTTGCCTGTTTGAGCAATTTCTTTATTTTGCAGTCTTAGAATCCTCGCTAAAAATTTTCAATTTATCCATCGCGTTCAAGTTTTACAGCAAATATTCCAGAGTTTTGGCAATTAGTGAACGTAGCATGAAATTGTTTCTTTGTCATAATGAATTTTAATGCCACGATACGTTCGCCACCATTTCATCGGACGGAGGTACAGCAACGTCTGATATTCAGTCTGCGAGGTGCGCGATTTTCAAGGATGTTTGTCCAGAGTTGCAAGCCTGACAGGCGCCCAACGTTGAGGGCCCCATTTACCTCAGATCTGAACCCACGGTGCAGCGAAAACTTTCCCAAGGTTGTGTTACCGTTTACCTCAGATTTCACTCCGCTGTTCAGTGAAAACTTTTCCGAGTTTACTTTGCCGTGCACTCCAAATTTAACTCCACAGTTCAACTAAAAGTGCTCCGAGTTTACTCAACAGTTTACCCAAGATTTACCATCATGGTTGTTCCTCAGCCAATCCAGCTTTAGAGTTTGATCGCCGCAGTTCGAGGAGCTTTGGTGAACTCCTTGAGCAGCCTGACCGACCCCTGGGTCACTGCACCTGCAGCCAAGTGTGGGACGGGCAGCTGAGGCATCTGAAGTCAGGTGCAGCAGGTCTGGTCTTGGGCTATTGGCTTGCTTCAGCTGATAATCATTCTCCGGGCAGCTGAGACTTCTGTACTCAGGTGTAGCAGGTCTTGATTTGTTGGTTCACTTCGGCTGATGCTCCTTTTTCACCGAGCAGCTGAAAATTTTACAAATAACCGCAGGTGCTCGAGTTCTGTAGTTGATCACTTCTGAACATGACCACTAGAACATGAAAGTTGAATTTGAGGAGTCTATTCATTCAGCACATGTCACTTGAAGAATAACCACACCCAAAGATTACCGAACTGCTCTCTCTCTCTCTCTCTCTCTTTGACGAATAATAAACCTGCGCGACGAAACTTCCCTTTTGCCTTGTTCCTGGCTTAAAACCCTGGCCAGGAACATTGCCTATGCATATTGAAGCCATGTTCCTGACTTCATCGTAGCAGCTAAACAAAGTCACAAAATAATTGTATTGCTTTATGCTTTTGTAGTCAGGTGAGTGACCATTCAATTTGGCCTTTCTTCAATATTATTCGAGTACCAGCGATGAACATGGAATACACAGACTGTAGAAGTAAAGTTTTGTTGAAACGTTGGGCATTTCGTAATCTCTTGTCATAAGAACATTTCGCTTAATCGCCATAAACAACAATTGTAATTCGAAGAATCCCTTTGCGAAGGAAGTCCCAGCGACGAGATCGAACCACTTAGCATACTAACTTACTTCAAAGGCGGATGCAAGAACGGCGGCGCCCTAGTGTGGCCGAGGCGTGAAGGCCGAAATATCTCCAAGGCAATCCAGCTAAATAATGTCGATGGAAGAGCAATACGAATACGCGGTTATGAATTTGACGCGTTGATTTGTGTGCTTTTGTTCAAACAAATATCACACATACAACGCGGCAGCACGGCAGCCAGATGCTTGTGTGCCATACCATGGCGTTGCATATTCCAGCCTCGGGCGGACCGGAATTCGGGGTAAATTCAGGGTAAATTCGGAATTAACTCGGGGTAAATTCCTACATCCGCCGGCGAAGAATTTAACATTTTTGGGGGGTTATGAAAGGGAGACAAAAGAAAAGTTCTGAAATGAGAAAATCAAGAAACCATTGTAGTACCCAGTATTAAGATAAATGATAGCTTAGTTTTAGCGCGAACTCATCAACTTGTGAAGCAAGCCTTACATAATTGAGAAGACGAGCTAAGCCGCACAGCACCCAGCATCAGAAACTGATGCGCAGAATTTGTTAAAGAAGAAGAAATACATATGTGCCTTGAGAACATCTTGCGAGAGGGCCAACGCGCCTAATGTGGCAGGTTAAATAGGGAAGCAATTGAGGGGAAAAGGTTTAGGAAGCTTTGTTCTGTTAGCTGTTCTGGGCAGATGGAAACATTCAGGAGGCCCGTACGTTGTGTGCTTGGCACGCGTGCTTTGTACGTGTACTTTACTCTACACGTGTACTTTGTGTGTGTACTTTGTATGCGTACTTTGCATTTATACTTAACACTTGTACTTTCTATGCGTTCTTTGTACATGAACTTTTTATGTGTTCTTTGTACATATACTTTTTATGCGTACTTTGCGTTTGTACTTTGCATTTGTACTTTCTATGTATACTTTGTACGTGTGCTCTGCAGTCTCGCCGTGCATGCGCGTACTAAGCGGGAGAGATTTAGCTTATTGGTCACTCATTGGATTAGAAGTCGAGCGAAGTGTCTGGACCCCCATCACTCCACTCGTACAGCACATTTCGAGTGAAGTAAATTAGCTGTGCAGTGTACTGCGCAACAGAAGTACAGTTCACTGCACAGTACAGTTTACTGCACAGTACTGTCTACCCCACAGAACGTGTATTCCGTCTCCCACTCGGAACTCGCCCCACACCCCCCAAGCGGCCCCACTCCCCCATG
>VOMN01050753.1:0-12456 GCA_014899125.1 Orchestia grillus | reverse complement strand
ATATCCAACCAGAGGGAGTGTAGGATATTCTGCAATTGTTACAACACTAATAAAACATAACGATGAAAATCGGATGAATATATTGCGCTTTTCACTGGTTAGCTAATTCCATTCGGTCAACTCTTATTCGGTGAAATTCAATGAAACTCTTGCTGCAGATCTGAGAGCCTTGCATCACATCACTTTGCGCAGGCTACATCGGGCACGATGAGGGAGGCCAGTTGACTTCAAAGCTTCGCAAGAACCCAAATGCTGTCGTCCTCTTTGATGAAGTAGAAAAGGCTCACCCGGATGTGCTGACGATTTTGCTGCAGCTTTTTGACGAAGGAAGACTCACTGACGGCAAGGGCAAAACTATCGAGTGTAAGGTATAGCTTACTTCTTGCCGTCCCTCTCATTGAACTTGATTTTCTGTTCTGTGCTAATTTCTCATTTTTATCTTCACATTTATTACTTCTTTAGCATGGTACATTTTTCGAGGTTCTAGCTGTTCATGTTTTTCTATAAAATACTCCAGAGAAATAAGTTAGAGCAATTTTTGTTTAATATAGTGTAAATTTTTAGTAACGATTTTGCAGCGGACGATGATTGAAATTGCGCTCTTTTTTTAAAGACAGTTGCCTGCTTCATTTGAACTAGTACCCAAGTGATGTAGTCTCTCTTTAGGAGGTGTTGGCACATTTCAGAATCAAATTTGGAAGTGGTGGGGTAAACCAGCGAGAAGACAGGAGCAAAGTAGCATATAACTACAGGCGGGACTGTCCATACGCAATAGATAGGTTCTGGGATATCGTATTCCGTAATTTTTCGCGTATGAGTATTATTATTGCTTCCTCTTCATTTACGATATGCTTTGAATTCAAGAGAAGAGAAATTGCTTCTGTACCCTAAATATTATGAACTGTTTTTACAACATTGTATTGGTTCCTGTTGCATTTGTACAGTCGAATCGTTATGAAATTTTTGAAGTAAACCTTCCCTGTTACTTGAATAGAAGGAATGAATTACTATTGTGTGAGTAATGTTTGCAATTTGATTGGAAGACAAAATTCAACTTTGATGTAGCCATGTCAAGTTGCCTTTGACAAATTTTGTGAAGTAGTAATCTGTCAAATAGTTACACGTTTGTGGAAATCGCGTAATTATTATTGCGCGGATGAGTAGTACTGCCTGTACGTGAATGCTGTGGAAAAGCCATAATTAAATTAGATATGTCTCAGTTATTGCGTTGATGATTTAATATGTCTATCCCAATCGAACGCTAATATGAGGGGAGGGATAGTGCTGAAATATATCAATGTTCTTACTGTACCCTCATAGTTGTACTAATCGTGTTATATTGAGACAGTTCATTACTGATTGCTCGAATGTTCGGGATGGGGTCCATGTTAGCGTAAGGTAGAGATGGTTCCCCTGTGGAGCAGGAAGTTCGTGGAAAATTGCAAAAGCTAGCTATAGCCATTATTGGTTGGAAGGCGCTGTTCAGAGGTAAAAAGCTAGTGGTATAAAGGAGGTTTGCCAGAAAGGTGTACAGAGAATATGTACTTCGGTAGATTTTATGGACTTTGCTTTCTATGTCGAAAGATGGAGATTTTTGGTAGCTCAAGGAATGGTAAAATACGAAAGTATCGAAAATATTGAGCTTCTATGCTGTTAAGCCTTTAGCATGACTTATATTTTATGTTCGTCTTTACTTGATGCTCTAATTTGAGCCGTCAGTAAATGACGTTGAGGCGTTTATAATAATGTATTCTGGTCTTATTTTTTAGTTCAACATTGTCAAATCTACGTTTGACATATAATTGTTTTACAATTAGCTATTATAAATAAGCTCAACGACGATGCAGTGCGAATCTACTTGCTATCTAACCTGTCGTGCGAACTAGCGATCTGCTGGTAATTGGTAGCTGGAAAGAAAAACTTAGCATGGGATTTGAAATCGTCTGCATGCGTGCACCAAACCAAGGCTCCTCAGCTTCGTTTTTCTGCTCACTAAAAGTTATAGCCGAACACTTTTCGAATCCCCCGTATGCATTCAAATCCTGGTTTGAGACCCATTCCTACAGGTATGAATATTTTTTTATGATGGTGTATGTTATAGATAAATTCACTCATGCAGGGGACAACAGTTTTATTGGCTTATGATAGCCGCGCTCAATAGTGTTTTCCCCCTGTTTTGTCGTAATATTAGCTTGTATGCATCGATATCTTTGCGTTATATATCAATTATGATGGGACTTTCCAGGAACATTCAGAGACTAATGGGATGTTTTCTGACTTGGTCATAATAGATATTTAAAGCCTCTGTCGTCTATGTATTGACATTATGGTAGGATCACGCATCTTATGACAAAATGTATTGTTTGTTCATCTTTTGAATTTAGAATACAACCATAAATGCTTGGGGTTGTAAGGGTTTGTATATAACGTACGTGCAATGAGGAAATTACTCGATAGCGTCGCTTAGTAGAACTTTGAATACGAGAATTCCCCATAAAAAATGTCTACTTAAGAGAAACATTTCGTCCTAATGTTGAATGTAGCATTAGGACCATCTTAGTGAATGGAGAAGCTTGCGGTGCTACGGGGGCCTAGACTGCCGAAGTGACAGTGCAAGTGGAAAAAATAAATTGCGATCTAACCTATTGTTGGTGTAAAACTACGTTAAATGAACTTGAGAGGATCCGTGGCTTTAGCTGAGACGTTGAGCTGTATTCTTAGGACTCGATGAAACTCGGTGTACTGAAGTGCATGAATTTCATACCTTGGCCACCTGATTTCGTGCTGGCTGATTCGCAGTGTATGATGTTATGCGCAGGACGCCATCTTCATCATGACGTCAAACCTAGGCAGCGACGAGATCGCAGGGCACGCTCTGCAGCTCAGGGAGGAGGCGGACGCGCTCTCAGCACACCGTTACGAGCAGGAGCCTTCTGATGAGGCCGTCGAGGCTCCCCTTACCATATCTCGCAGGTGCAGGCGCTGTCGTTCGAGTGCTAGTAGTAAGCGCTAGTAACCTTTCTATTACTTCTACTATTACTACTGTCGTTCGAGCGGTGCTCGTGTAAAACGTGAAACTTAAATGAAAAGACACTTGAGCCGATCACAATTATTTCTTTTGATTTCCACGCAAAACGTGGAAATTGCGTAGTCCGATGATGTCGATACCTGTAAAAAGTGGTCATCATTGTTGCCGTACCGCGCTGGAAATGTGTAGTTGATTCCATATAAATGGTAATATAGTCTAGTATGCAAGCATGGGCCAGTTCTTTCTGTGGTCTCACCCTCGCTCTGAATCCGTAAGAGGTGTTGCGAGGGCCATTCTTGCTGTTCTTAGGAGCCCATTTTAGCCCGTGCCATGAAGCAGTGAATTCTACCTGGTCATCCCAAGTACCTAATGCCCGAATTCAGAGTAAGAAAAACAAATTATCAAGCTTACATTTAATCGTCTGTAGCTTCCATGATGGTCCATTATATCTTTCCGTCTATTCGCAGGCGTTTTATTCTAATGATTGAGAATTTTTCCGTTTCGTTAAAAGAAAAATTCTGCAATGTCGATGGCAACTTTTCAAGGTTTTTAGAGGAAGTTCATTTAAAATGAATTGCAAAACTACGGAACACCGAAGAAGCAAAGTGTAATTCGTTAACCGATATTTCTGGCTCTTCAGAGGATGCCACGAAATATTACATGAATGTTTTGTCCGTGAGGTCCAACTCACTGTACGAGCATGTTGGCTGCGCACAGCCTTGCTCCATCACCTCGAAACTCGATTGGTCGTTCTATTCACTCCTCTTTTTCAAGCAAAGACTCCACTTCCGAATTTCACAAACCGTCAAAGACTACACTTCCGAATTTCGCAAACCGTCAAATACTCCACTTCCGAATTTCACAAACCGTCAAATACTCCACTTCCGAATTTCACAAACCGTCAAAGACTACACTTCCGAATTTCACAAACCGTCAAAGACTACACATCCGAATTTCACAAACTGTCTTCTGCTAGTTCTTTCATTCAGACACTTTCCTAGTCAGACCTAGTCCTGTAAAATATACTTACTCAGTGCTTGTCAGATAATATTTAAAAGTACTTTCTGAAACAAATAAAACTTGACATTACTTGACTGATTAATTTATATGTACGATTTCTATCATCTTCTGCTTTGTAATTATGTATTATGTTTTCTCGGCCTTCAACTGAAATTCAATGGTTAAATGTCCTTATTGGAAAAAAAATATACATGAGATCAAGTTTATTTTTCGTATGTTTTTGACAAGTTAACTGTGTTGAACAGGTTCAAAGAAGCAGTCATCCGGCCGATATTAAAAAGCCACTTTCAGCGTGACGAGTTCCTTGGGCGCATCAATGAAATTGTCTACTTCGTGCCCTTCTCGAGATCTGAGCTGCTCCAACTGGTCCGCATGGAGATCGAGGCTTGGATCAAGCGAGTCAGTCTGTAGATTTCTTCTTTTTTATGTTACCCTCTGTATTGATTGTGGGCTGTCCGTACACGAGAGAAAGCCATCAACATCTGATAATGAATATTATTATCTTTCAGTTGTTTGAAACTGATACCTCCTGAGGCAACACACTAACTTCGAATATTTATTTTATATTATTTTTGCGTATTGGTGACAGGCGGAGGCAAAGCATGCCATCAAGCTGAAGTTCGACCCGATCGTGTTGGACGCTCTGGCTGACGGCTACAATGTGCACTATGGCGCTCGGTCCATCAAGCACGAGGTCAGTTTTGCTTTACCAATTGTTGCGTCTTGTCTGCTGCCCAAAACGCATTGGTAAACATACCCATAACTTGTAGCCAACCCGTGAAACTTTCCAGGAATAAATTTTTCTGGATTTCAAACGTCTGCGTGGTGCATCGAGTGATGAGCCAAGGAGAATAGTTATAATAAGAATATTTACCATTTCCTGCCGTCTCTGGAGATGATTGAATTCTGTATGATCATCCACTTCACACCTTCAAGTGATGGCTTTGAGACATGCAGTATGTCAATGGTCTTTGAAGCATGAACTTCATAATCCTTCATATATTTGGAAGAAATTGTGTGCGTAAATTTTCTACTCAAATTATTTCTTCGAAGAATTAGGTGAAACATGGGAGTATTGAAAGTTAGTGTTCACAATTTTTTGAAGAGAGTAATTTTGAAGTAGAATTTTTTTTTAAATTTTCGCAGCATATTTTTGTGGGCCATCACAGTTTCTGAGAAGATCTTGTATGATGAAACCTTCCCGCTTATAACCAGGGTTGCAGAGTCAGAGTCGCAGGTTTTGGGAGGAGTCAGAGTCGAATTTTTTTATTCGACTCTGACTCCCGAAGTTCAATTGAATTATTGTTTTATTTAATGCGCTGTTTTATCTAACGTGCTTTGTCTATTTGACCTGCTACACAAGCATACACTCATGAGCTTTTATTTTATTTGACTCATTATTATTGACCCTTTGCATTCAACTACTATGAACCAAACAGAATTTACCCTTGATGTCTTAATTTACCTTTAGTCCACAAAGCATAGGTAAATACTTGTATGTTGTACACACTATCAGAAATTAGAATTATTAATGTAAGTTAATTATGTAAAATTATATTCAATATTCACTTATGGATTCTATTCATTTTAATTAGTACATGACCGCTACCTATTCAAATAGCTTTATCATTAATTATCAAAGCATCACAAAACGAAATTAGGAAAACTACAATTCACAATAGCTGGCAGTCTGCACTCATACATGGTAAATAACTTATAAATTCATAAATTGAATTGCTTTCGTGTGGAAATATTAGTGATGCTTCAAATAAAAATATATGTAGGTCTACAGTATAGGCTATAGACTAATATCGAAAAAGTGTATAAATATTGTCAAGTAATAAATGTATAACAATTTGTATCTGCTACCAAGTTCCATTTAATTATCGCAGTTGGTAAGAAAGGAAATAAATTGAGCAGCCTAAATTTGAATTCATAGAAAATGAAAATAATGCTACGTTAAGAATTTGTATCTATATTAAATAAACTTCAATCCTTAAAGATTACCAAGGGTAATACAGGAATTATGATTAATAATTTAAGGAGTCGGCGGCGAATATTTGAGGTCTGGGAGTCTGAGTTCGAGTCAGACTCGAAATTTTTGAAACACTAGTAGTTGCAGGCGGACCTTATGCCTTCCAACTACGCAATCCTGCTTATAAAAATTGAAATGTTTATTTTTATGTTCGACACAATATCGGTTTAATATGTTGTATTCACAGGCCTTACGTTCTATGAGTTTGCTTCTGTAAAAAAAGTGTAACGATTCAAACTACGAGACTCATTTTACTGCATTCACGTCTCTAAGTGATCGTTTTTGTCTAACGTTTTTGTATGTCATTTTGGTAGCTTCATGGTGCTTCAATAGCGGAAGAATTTCCCTAACTGGACGTTTCTAGAGCTTTCTTTGCTTGGTGCTATAGCCAACATCTGTCGAGTGGTTTCAACTTCTGTTGAAATTTCTTCAGTCCTCTTGAAATTCTTTTTCGTAATTATCTTACGCAAGTTTGTTTGAGAACACCGCGAGGTTTATTTTCTCTTGAGCATCTCTTCTTTGTTGCTGTCTCCGTTTGTCCATTGAAAATTTACAACTCGAAACTAAATTTGACCTGGAATTCGCAATGAGCCCGGAGCTGAAAATTAACTCGAAGCTTAACCCTTTCACTCCCGTTGGGATAATAGACAATATTAGGCTCGCTTGCGGAACAAGTGATATGAAATTCATTGCGCCACTGGTGAAAGCGTGATCTAATTGGCTGAGAGTTCACACAAGGCCGCAAGTCACTGGCGTAACGTAGGTACTGTGACGTCACAAATGAGGGGTAGGCGCCAATTGCGCCCCAGAACTCCCACACAAAATATGTGGGATGCATTATCCCAACGGGAGCGAAAAGGTTAAAAGTGAACCTTGAGCTGAAAATCAACTCGAAATTGAAACAGAAACCGAGTGAAATTCAAATTGGAACCGAAACTTGAGCAACACTTTTATTGCTGAGGCAATTTAACCAAAATAATACAACTATTGAGTACTCCTAAGGGAAATTCATGTTTCTGAAAACTAATGTAACTCGACTGTGCTTCACTGCTGAGATCACTTGACGTGGGTGTGGTGGTGAAAACTAAGGATTTATGCTTGCTACTTGTTCTTGTTTGCCTCGATAGTGGTTCTCTTATGACTTCATTTACTCTTTGATGGGTTTCATGCTGCATGGCGTTTTGTTTCCTTCAAGTATATTGTGGGACAAATGACGTCAAAGTTGAAATGCTCGATTATGTTATTCTTTTTATCCAGGTGTAAGAAAATGTCTAATAACTTTTTATTTCATGTTTGAAATGTTTTACTGATATTTTCTGGCCTACTTATTGCTCTAGTAACTGTGTAATGACCAGAAGCATAAAAATGAGGTTGTCTCTTCCTTCTTTGAATACGAATTCATATATATTAGGAGCTATAGAAAGAGAAAAAAAAGAAAGAATAGTACACTGACAAGCCCTCCGCTGTCCCAAAGCACGAACTGATTTCGTTCTTTTAGACTTTGCAAGACGTTCAAGGGTAGGAATTGCCATGCTAATCCTATGCTCAAATATCACTGCTACGCTGGAATGAGTGTTGTTTTTCGGTTCTGTCGTACGAGTACTATGTACTTCGTTCACGTGGGGCACACGGAAAGCTGTGGACTTGGTAGCTAAGATACGATTTTGAGGGTAACTTTAGCGAAAATAGTGTATATTTTAGAGGATCTTACAATTACCTTTCACATTAAATAATACTATTTTGCAAAATTTCACTTCTGACTTGTTCTTGGGTTATAATTATAAATTCCCATTTTTTTAACTATCCATAATACAAAAAAGATAATCTCAATCCTGGAACTACGCTTCTGTGGGCAGGTCAGGGAATCTTCGAATTCGCATTTCTTCAAAATATTACGTAGTACAGCACGAGAACAATACGAAAACACAGTTCCATAGCAATAATGGGCATTATCTATTCCTTTGAATGAACAGAGTTACAATATAGCATTTAATTGCTTGTAGCAGAAGTGATGTTACATAATGTAAGTGTTGTGCAGGTTGAGAGGCGGGTGGTGAACCAGCTGGCGCTGGCGTATGAGAACGGAGTGCTGACGAAAGGCTGCTCGGTGCTGGTGACGGCGGTCGTGCCGAGCACGCCTCAAGAGAAGGCCAAGCCGCTCATAGACTCTAACACTCCTATAATTCTGAAGGTTAAAAAAGATAAAGATTCTGAGTTTACTGAGGTAGATCCGTCTAGCCAACTTAAAACTAGTAAATAGTACAATTACCATTGCAAATGAGGTAGATAATGATTCAATACAAGTGATGTATAGGAGACCGTTCAAATTTTTGAAAGGCTAATGTTCGTTTCACGTCAGTTTGAAATGTGGTACGATTTGAGACTGTAAAGTTGTGATGCAGGGCACCAATTCCTAAATAGCTATTTACGGGCTTGTTGAAGTTCTCGTGAAAGCAGGACTTGTGAACTACGACGCAGTAACAAAAAGTAATTTGTATTTAGTCACTTCAGCGCTGAACCAAAAATTAAATCGGTTTCATTCTCGTGCCTAACTTCTGTCGTATCTGACAATGTATGTTATCCAAATTTAGAAATAACGTAGAAGCACTGGTTCGTTCTCCATCAATCAAGTTGCATTAAGAACAAAATGAATTAAAGCTATCTTTCTATTGTAATACCTATCAATAAAAAAAATTGTACTCTGGCAAGAACATCTTCGTCGTCTGTTAAACTGCTTCATATCCCATCGAAGTAGCGCTGAATGTAATGAAGAAATATGCCAAGGCTCAGGCACATAATGCATTGTCAACGCTCTTATTAAACTAAGGGATGTTATTCAAAGGAGAATCATTTCTTGCTCATGAAATCTAGATGTTGATTAAATCACGCGCTACGATTCGATGTGACCAACGGCGACTCGCATGCACAGGGTCGTAACAAGCGCCTTCGCTGCCCTTATCACTAAGCCACCGAAGAATATGTTGCGTTGCGTGCTTTTTTCTGATTGCTAATTCAACAAGGAGGGGAAGTAAAAGAATATCAAGGCAAAATAAATAGTTGAACTGTATCACCTTGTGACGTTAGTTCACCCCTATGCTGGTTTTTATAATGCTAATAGTTTGTTTCTTATTGTTTAAAATAAATATGAAATATTTACTTTTTACGTTCTTAGAACACAAAACAGAACTTGGTACCTATGTATTAAAAATGAAGTTGTAATGATGGATGTCAAATAAACCTGAACTCAAGCTGTGTTTGAACCTTTTTCTCATCGATAGTGAAAATTCCGTTGATATTTTTCTTGAAAACAAGTTTTTGTTTTTGGGGGTGTACGTCGTCAGCTTAAAAAGTTGAATAGAATGAACACTTGAATTGCAACTTCACGTTTTATATATTTTATTTTCGTAGGGGCTTTCGTCATGAGGAGTCTTGTATCAACATCGGGGTTATTGTAACTACAGGAAATTTGTCCGTCCTCTATTTGAAAGCCAAAATTTTCCATGCTTACGACTTTTAAGGAAGTGAAAAACTGCAGTACATATAAATAATATATGACGTACAAAAAAACAAATTTTAAACCAGCTTACAATGGAACAATGTAGAAAAGTATGTTTTCACAAAATAAACATCTGCGGAATGTTAAGAGTTACGCCTGCTATATTTGTGGGCTTCATGGTGTTGTGGTGAACGTGATGGTCTCACAGCCGATAGGGCCAGGGTTCGAGCCTCGGCTCAGGTGGGCTTTTCACGTGACTGCGGAGTACTTCCCTTGGAAAAGGAAGTTTAAACCAAACAGTCCTCTCATCCCTTACCGCACCAGTACTGGTAAGGCATTTAAAACCCAACGGTAAAACGTGTTGGAATAAATAAAATTTCTTTTTTTTCCATTGACTGCCTAAGTGCCAGGTGTAGTCACAGAGCCCTAACGGCGGCCCAGTGATCGTAGTAGGCCTTGACCACGAACTCCTGCTCCCAAGTCTCGATGCTGTATGGCCGCCGGAACCTCACATTGGTGATGGCCTCCTGAGGCACCTGGCCGAGGTAGCGCACCAGGTAGCAGGCGAGCATCACTCCCGTCCTGCCGCGCCCCATCCGGCAGTGCACGCACACCGCCTGAGGATTGCGTAGGTCATGAAATGGCCATATTTGACTCAATTACTTCGAGACCAATACACCTGAAGAATTAAGCATTTTATTCTTAACTATTGCATCATGATTATTGCTGCGTCTCTGTTGGTAATGAGGAGTGATCGTGAAGTACGAGTGATTTGTTTTCTTGTTAGTAATTTCTCCTGTCAATCACAGCGCCGTAAGTTTGATTTATTCTAACTTCTGTTCAGTGGTAATCAGTGTACAGGGATTTGGCTGCATTCAAGTTATCCTTATGACTCGAAGTACTTGAATTATCAGTTTAGTACTAAAAATCAAACTATAGAGTCGTATTAGTCGCAGTTCTACTTCTTGTAACCTTCACGGGTCTCAACGCTGCATGCTGTCATGTTGCAGTATGGAAATGGAAGGGCAGGAATTGTGGACTGAGGCAGAGAAACGGCGACGCTAGCGCAGTAACAATTCATATTTTACGGTATAAATTAGGTATAGCACTAAACATGTAATTATTAATCTACTCGTTTTTATTAAATACACTAATTTAATGACATTGTTTCATAGGAAATTATATTTGCGAGTGCAGCTGCTCTTATCGATCGCTGATGCATGGAGAGAAAGATATACGTCTATTTCGTATTAGCGTTTGGTTTAATCATATCTGAGTGGTAGGTTTGATTTAAAAAAAACTTCATGCATTATCAACCGGAAATCCCGTGAGACACCTCAATATGCTATACCATGCAAAATTAACCAAGCGGGAAGCCGAGGGCTTACCGATTCTCTCGATTTTATTAAGCTTAACCCGTTGACTCTGAAGTGGGTCATATATGGTACACGCGATCATCTAACCTAACCTTATGTAACCAAAGCACTATCATGCTTAAATACAAATTTTCGAGTTTTCTTCAAATTTGTGTTCATCAATCGAATAAGCTAGTTCTGCTTAGAAAGAAAATTAATAGGGTAACCAAATTTGTGAAACCAAAATTCTTCATTTTTAAGTTCACAGTAGAGATATTTGTCGGCAGGTAATTTTACCTGTGTGGAGAATCGGAGTCAACGTGTTAAAAGTCTCGTCCTTGGATAATGGACGGAAATCCGCGTACTCGGGAAAGTATCACGAATCAGATTCAATGAACGTCCCTATGGAGAGGAAACAAATCTAATGAGGTAGCGCCTCTTCAAACGCGGGAGCTCGGGGTTAAAATAAAGTGAAAAGCATAAGAAATTGTGAAACGAAGAGGTGCAGTGAAGAACAATGTTCCTCGAGAGATTTCATTTTGTAAAAGTAAGCCGTAGTTCTCATAGATTTGGGTGGAAACCTCTTTGTCTTTCGTAAATTGATCTCATGCGGACTTTCGAGAGTAGATGGCGCTTCCGCTTGCCCACAAAGTTTGTATACAATTGCGTTGCAGCGAGCCTGTACTTAAGCAGGGAGTACTTCCCTTGGACAAGGAAGTTTAAACCACACGTTCCTCCCATCCCTCACCACGCAATTAGTTGTAAGGCATTGAAAACCCAACGGTAAAACGTGTTTGAATTAATAAAGGTTCTTTGAAAAGGTTCTTTATACAAGTTTTTCAGTGAGAGACATGAATCCCCGCCTTCACCATCGGCATGTACGGACACCGAGGTAACATTTCGTTTAGTCAGTTACAGAAATGACTTATTCCTGGCGCCACGCATAAGACACCCTCACTTTTCCCCTGATAATTCTTATGTTAAGCTCACCACTCGCTCAGCCTTGGCGCGTTCACACACTTGGATGAACTCTTCAATCTGCTGCAAGGTAGGAGGTTCGAATTCCTCGACTGGTATGGTGTGCACGCAGATGTCGGGGTGGTGAGCCGGAGGTAAGTCTTCCGACAAGCACACCAAGTGGCCCACTCCCACATCTCTGTGGAGAACATTCTCTCATCACAGAAGCTCACGAATTTGGTTATTTCAGGCTAACGATGCATAAAATCGCCCGAGTTAAAACACGCACTTTCTTATTCTAACGCGAAAAAAGTATAAGTATCGGTACGGATGACGATCATCTATAACTAGAGGTTATCTTGGCAACCGGAGTAAAAAATTACATAATTGATCCCGTATTTCATAACAAATTTACTCATTGACTTGGTAATCGCTTCCCAAAAATTTGGTATAAGAATAAATTGAATACGGTTTTAGAACGCTGTCACTCTATATTCCACGAATTACATGAGTAACAAACGAGATGTAGTGGTGAACGTGATGGCCTCACAGCCGAATGGACGAG
>VOMN01050752.1:0-18476 GCA_014899125.1 Orchestia grillus | reverse complement strand
GAAGGAATCAGAAAGCTTATGGCAAGATGGGAAGATGTAACTAATAAAAATGGTTACTATGTTGAAGACTAAATAAATATATTTTTGACAGTACCTCAATAAAACGTAACTGATGTAAAAAAATTACTTGCAAAATTTATGGAATGCTCCACTCGTGAGCATTACATTTTTAGTTCATTTGGTTCACTGTTGTAGCTCAGGTACCATAATATACGGGAATGCATCGTCCTCAGGCATGAGCCCGTATTACTCGCAAAAATAATTGGTTCAGTATAATATGCTAGAAAAATGTCAACGATTACTACCTGCATGGAGCCTAGAGCTCCAGAATGAACAAGCAAGACCAAAAGTTGCGCTTGGAGGCCGAGCCTCGTGGGCTAGCCAGCGAACACAAGGCGACGGCGCCGCTTTTCTTGTTGCAGTTGAGGGTAACCTGGCATATTTCCTGCCTCATTTGTTAAGCAACCCACGTAACCTTAACAGAAGGAGTTACTCTTTAATGGAATTTTCTGATTTGATACAAGTCACAGTGTCCTCCACGCGAGGCACTGGCATGACGTGTTTTTGTCCGCTCAAGAGATACGTTTTTTTTTCACTGCTATCGACAGGACGGTGGGTGCCCGCCCTACGGCCGCTGCACAACCGGGCACCTCTGAGCGCGAAGGTCACGCTGCAAGTTCACTGTCAAGGCTCGCCAACGCTCCTAATTATGAGCATTGTTCGCCTGCAGCCTGGCCATTTCTGCTGGTATGGGATTGCCAAAGGTTAGTGGTGATGGTGCCTGTATTTCACCGTCAAGGCCACAACAGCCCAGCCATGTCTCTTGTTCACCTGCAGCCAGCGAATACTGGCTGAAGTTGCTTGCATAGATAATTAGGTTTACATTGTAGCCTTGATCATTAATCATCGTTCAATGGCCTTCACCGCTATACTGAAATACGGTTTGAACAGTTACATTACATTACATTAAGTAGCGTTGTTACACATAAAATAAATTTATTTGTAGCAACTCACTCTCCAAGAACATGCGCTGCTGTTCTTGAGGTTATTTTCGTAAAACTCTACGAACTAGCAATAAGAAATCTTTCTTGATTTTTCGATTGGAATACCCATTTTATTTGTTTGCACATGACACATTGCGCCAAAATTCCATGGGTTATGATGAAGGGCCACAAGACGTGAAAATTTTCATTTGAGCCAGCGAGAACGTGAAGCAAAAGAAAACAAGTAATCACTGATTAATCACATAAATCACTGAGTAATCACCTTAGCTCACCTGGCTGCTCTACATGTGCACACTTTATGAGCGTAAGTTTTTTAGTTGCATGAGTCATTGAAATAGTCCCACAGCGGAATATAGTTGCATGAATCATTTGGCTAAAATAGTCCCCAGCGTTACTATGCCAACGCAGCGGACTTCACTACGTGCCTCGAGTAATTCTCTTGTATTAGAATATTTCCATGCGTCGCAAACACTTGTGAATCCAGTACGGATAATTTTGTGCATACAAATCCAATCTGCAGTAGAAAAATTTAAAAATATGACACGGTCTGTGTCTGTACAGGTCTGAGAGAGTCGCTGGAGTTACATAGGGACTTGTGTGGACTGAGGACTTATGCGGACAGAGGACTTGTGCAAAACGAGGACTTGTGATGGTCAATGTTGCGTACGAGGGCGTGAAGGCATTTGCAGCCCTAGTGTGAGTGCACGGGTCTGAAAATTCGTGGAAATTTATAAGGTGCAGGAGCTCACATGGCTTTATGAACGACTGTATTAGGTGCAGGATCTCACGCGGCTTTATGAGCGACTGTATTAGGTGCAGGAGCTCACATGGCTTTATGAGTAACTGTATTAAGTGCAAGAGCTCACACGGCTTTATGAGTGACTGTATTAGGTGCAGGAGCTCACACGGCTTTATGAGTGACTATAAGGATTTGATAGCTCGTGAAGGTCAATGAAGGTTATGAGGGTGGGAGTGTTGTGAGGGTATGAGGGCTGCCAAGCTATGATGGTTGTGAGGGTGTGAGAGTTATGAGTCATGAGAGTTGTGAGGGTATAATAGATGTGAGGGTACGAGGGTTTTAAGGTTACAAGGGTTGTGAGGGTATGCAAGTTGTGAGGGTATGCGAGTTGTGAGGGTATGCGAGTTGTGAAGGTATGCGAGTTGTGAGGGTATGCGAGTTGTGAAGGTATGCGAGTTGTGAAGGTATGCGAGTTGTGAAGGTATGAAGGTTGTAAGAGTATGAGAATTGTGAGGATATGAGAGTTGTGAGGGCAGGAGGGCTTGTAAGGGTAGGAGAGCGCGGGAGGCAAGAAGTCTTTTGAGGATTGGCGGGTTTCAGTAACCTAGAAAGCCGACGACTCCTCAGAGCTTGAAGCTTTCCATCATGGATCTATTGAGAAATTGAAGTTTAATTTTTGTTTCATTAATATAAATAGAACGAACGGTCCCCAGGATCTGTACGCCTCTTCTAATGTTTTCAATAGGAGTTGACTTCACGTGACTCAAACGAAATTACTATTTCAATGGTACAAAGTTTTGTATTCGTCAATTTTTTTAATCGTCAATTTTGTAATCGTTAATTTTGCAAGAACTTTTCTCTTATACCAGTAGCGAATGAATTAATAAACACACCAATCGAGAGGAAGTCCTATTCAAAATCTTGCTCCTCATAACACTTGGCTCTCTCTCTCTCTGAAGCAGCCCATTAAAATCCTGCTCCTCATAACACTTGTTTCTCTCTCTCTAAGGCAGCCCCTTGAAATGCTGCTCCTCATAACTCTTGGTCCTCTCTCTTTAAGGTAGCCCCTTGAAATGCTGCTCCTCATAACATTTGGTTCTCTCCCTCTAAAGCAGCCCATTAGAATTGTTTGTAAACAGAACCTGCGGGACACTCCGAGCAGTGGCGTCATCGCTCAGGATTGCTGGAGGTAGGAACTTAGACTTTGCATTTCCTTCCACAGTTACTGTGACCTGAACCTTCTCCTCGGCTGGACAGAGGCTAACCTTTACTGCACGCAAAAGTTTTAAAATGGACGTTTTATCATTGTTGAGTGGATACGTGTTCTCACGTTAAATTTTTTTTCAATAAAATCCTTTAGACTCGCCATCTAAATAAAGCTTCATGAGACCAGAACAAGCAAGTCTGACAGCTGTCATGGGTAAGTTCGTTTATTCAATTCGCACCTAATAATTATAATATCTACAAGCATACAGCACAGTAGCAACACAGTCTGTTCTTGACGCGGCCAAATCACAATAGTCACTTCTTGAGTCTGAACACAGCCCCTGCAGCTCAATGCCCTAGCCTGCGTGCTGCTGCTCTCTCACAACTGTGACGAGGTTCTCGCCATTTTGGGCCCTCGGGTGTAAACATCAAGGAAATTTGAAGCTGTAGATTCAGTACAATAGCACTCAACACCGTAGGATGAACTGGGTAGTAGAAAAATCAGGGGTCGGCCAATCAGAAATGGTCACCAGGTCGTAAGGATCAGCTGGTGGCGCGAGTCCAGCTCTGGCCACGTAGCTACGATGTGTGCTAGAGTCAAACAAGTTACGCGCAAGATTTTCACGTTAGTTTAAGCACAACTTCGTGACACCTCATAACTCACGTGAGTGGATCAAGTCGAGCGTAGGTGTATAAACACACAAGCTGCTGGCCGCCAAATTTCCGAGATAACTGGGCGTTCCGAAGAAATTTTGTGAAGTGTTACACGCTGATATTAACTGACACTTCACAATCAATAATTGTGAAGTATTAATTGTAATTGCTACAATCTAAGTGTTATTTGGATTTCTGTTATTCATATGACAACTCCATGATTTATACCCGTTTCTTAAAAAGAAAAATACTGAATTTTATTTTCCATTCAACTCAGTGTATTAAAATGACAGAAAATTCATGCTGAAGCGCAAAACATTTATTTTTAAGTGATAAATTGATGGATAATTTTATTCTAACTCTGCTGAGAGGGCCAAATTGCTTGATTCAGTAGAATTCGCCAAATTTCATAGGCTTTCCACTGAATACAATATAAATGACCACCTAAATATCCGCCATGAAGATAATGGTGCATACATGGCCTAAATGTACGATCTGAATGATCTTACCATGAAGTTTAATTTTGTATCTGATCTATTGAAAATAATGTCCTGAAAGACTGACAATTTTTTAACAAAAGGTATCAAAAATTAAAAACGTATGCCAAGATCTCTATCAAAGCATGTTCAAAAACTGTTTTCAAAGATTTTACGTAAACCTCTCTGACATCTCATTCAATAAAGGCAAGCATAATTAATATAGCTTCATACCAGACTCTAAACACCTGAATCAAATATGAGTTATCAGCACTATACTGAAAAATTCCACCCTGGTGGTAATAAAGGAATCTAGTTTTGCTACAGTAATGTGCCTCTTCACTACGACGGTTGTAATTAATTGAAGCCATAGTATCGTCTTCCCAAATATTTGATCAACGGGTCTTCACCTCTTTTATCACGTGACTTGCTGCAACGATGTAAACAAATCTCGGCCCCGCGATCGGCTGTAGATCAAAGTGTTTCGATTTTAACATTTTGCATGAGTTTTTCCTTAAATATCTTTTACTTTATTATAGCACGATCAACGTTTGCTGAACATAATTTTTTCACGCAATTCCAACATCTTTCGATAGTTTTGATTATCCAGTATCTAATTTTTTGAGTTGATAGTAATTTATAATCCTATTGATTTTTTGATATATTGGGTTCCTGTGCCGTTTAACACGCATTAGAACACTGTTGATAGCCAAGTGCTAGGGATCGAAGATGCCGCCATCCAAAGGTCCTGGTAGTGGCCACCTCAAGTCTGGGCAATGCGAGGGCGGCTGTGACGTACACCTTCAATTTGAGGGACGCCGCACGAGAAAACATCACATGCATAGAAATCTGGCGAGCGGGTGAGCTGAGCCTTCGCAAGTGTTACAACATGTTGTCAAATATTGAAGGGAAACTCATGCCCGAAACAAAAGCATATAATTCGAAATATTACAGACGTTACGTCGATGACATTTCAGCCATTTTGTTACTAAGTATCCTAGACAAAAAAATAATCACGTGCTCTTAATATAGTGTAGGACCTCCTAGAGCACGAATAATGGCAGCAATTCTGCGCCGCATCGAGTGTACAAGCGTCCAGCAGCGGCAGGAGATAGGCCATCAATGACGTTGCACAGCAGTTCCATTCTTGATGCAAAGCGATTCCGGTCGAGAATTCGGGACACACGTTGGCGATCCCTAACGGTTAAAATTTTCTTCCGACTACAATTTTGCCTTGAATTACGATACGTTCCAGATTGTTTCCTTTGTTGGGAGACCTGTAGAACAATGCGGTCTGCTGCTCCCTTTGTTGGATGTCTATTAGCCTAGCCATGCGCAATTTTACCCTTTTTAGGATTCTAAGATACCTTGCTTCTGTCCCATGGTTGTGGATCAACTAAGAAACCAGTTTATACCTTGCCAGCTCTGAATGAAGACTGATGCCTGTTCAGTATTTGCATATAACTTAAACTGCAGTCACAGCTTTGAAAATCGGTAACTGGAGCTCGGAATGTTATTATGCTGCCTGCAGAGTTGTACGCAGAAATAGGTACATGAGGAGATGACCCTACTGTGACTCCCTTCCCATTACGCTTACTCTCTCTCCTCTTTCACTCTCTCTCTTCATTTTTCTCTCTATTCTAACAGCTATTTCACAGTGACAACCATAAGGTAATTTTGTCGTTTCGTATATTGATTCGAGATGACTAATTTCATGACCATCGTTAGGACGCGATCTCAAGGTTGAAATTAAGGGCCACAGACGAGAGCACCACAAGCTGCTGCAGAAGTCCTCGAAGTCCTGCCGCGCTCCACAGGCAGGGACTTTGCCAGGACAGATCTGCCTGGAGTTTGGTTGTGTTCGAAAGCTCTAATATACTTTTGTCTCACAATAAAGTACGGGACCACGATAAGCTCTGGTTCCAGAAACGCAGTCAATGGTAATGCCAAAAACAGCAACAAAAACTTTTGATTTAATAAGCCACAGAGAACAAAGAATGGTAAGATAATTGGCAAATCTTCAAATATGCAGTAAGTCTCGTTCATATGGAGGAGCTAATCATGGTTATGTAAAGAATTGAATATGCAGCAACTGCTAAGTTCATTATCAACTTAAGAGCGACGCAGTAAATTTCGAACGTACAAGAATATAATGCCCCTGAGGCGTGGCACGGGTATTGCTCTCGTGGCCTTCAGAGAGCAGCTACGTGACCAGCCGCGGCGGCTGCACCACTCAGGAGGGTGCGCTGGGAGTTCGAGGAAATGGGCGAGTTTGTGAAGACTGCGCCAACTGTGCGTATCAGTGAAGACTGCGCCAACTGTGCGTATCAGTGAAGACTGCGCCAACTATGCGTATCAGTGAAGACTGCGCCAACTGTGCGTAACAGTGAAGACTGCGCCAACTGTGCGTAACAGTGAAGACTGCACCAACTGTGCGTATCAATGAAGACTGCGCCAACTGTGCGTATCAGTGAAGACTGCACCAGCTGTGCGTATCAGTGAAGACTGCACCAGCTGTGCGTCTCAGTCTGTGCGAGAGTCAATGAAACGAGACGCATTTCTTCATCAATGCTTTGCTGGGGTGGGAAGTAGCGAAGGATATGTGTAGAAAATGTTGAGTCGTCTGACGTATACAACAAGGACACAATGTTGAGTCATCTGACGAGTGCAAAAAGGACACAATGTTGAGACGTTAGTTGTCTGCAACAAGGACACAGCCTGTGTCGGCTTCAGGTCCGTAACAAACATTTCTATCGAATTTAAGTCTCAGGAATAACTTTACTACGACCTTATGGGAGATAAAACGTGCTCAAGGGAAAGTAATATTCCCTAAGGTTTAGTTTGAAGAAGCTTATTGGATGTCAAAAAGAACAAAAAAATATTGTTCAGAAAACACAATTGAAAATACTTGAATGCATTGTAGGCAACACTCAACGAATCGATGCATTGCTACCTATTTTAATAGAATTAAAATAATATTTTAAAGCTATAGTCTTACATCGCTTGAGGACAATCCTTGAGTAATGGTTCATTGTAGTCCGAGTCAATGGCAAAGAAGAAGTGCACTTCAGAAAAAAAATGAATCGGATCGTTGTTTAAATTCTGAAGGAAATTTATTTTGCAGGAGATACCAAGGTCAGATGCTCAGTTGCCTTCAAGGAGCGCCTAAGTCACTTTTTCCTGGTGGGCAGCCGAGCACTGGTGGCCGCTCGGCCGTCAAACGTGACTGCGCGGCCGCCGACGCAGCTCTCGAGAGCCCCTGCAGCTCTGCTAGCGAGCGGTCTATCAAGCCTCTTTGTAAGAAAATTGGGAATCCCAATGAGAAACAGCTTTGCACTCCCAGCCACGAAAGCCTGAACTCCAAACTTGCCTACACTTCCACCATGCAAGGTTTACTGCGACCGTGACTAATAATGAGTCCATCAAAACAGACTAAGGATCTTGCGCAGTAGTACATGCCTACATGCACGCATCGACAGAGTCAGACAGTTAGCGAAACCATTTATCCAAGCTGGATTTGGCCAAACACGAACAAAAACACTTCTTCTGAAAGGAAGGATAAAAAATTTTCCGTTCTTTTCGAGGATGAGCATCCCAAGAGTACTTCGTTTGACGTACTCTTCAACACAGCACGCTTGATTAGAGCAACTGACGATTCAATTAAAAATTCAGCAGGTGCCCATCGACAGTGGAAACGATAGAATATACGATTAGAAAGGCCACAAAATTATCTGAATAGACTATATGAGGGCTCTTGCTTCTGTCCCCGCCATGGCGGATGGTGGACCACAGTAGCGCAGTGAGGCTGTGGACCTGCCGACAGCGTCGCAGCAAAGTTCTGGTCGCACACGCTACATGCGCTGATGAATAATTTACGGAGGCTAGTCTCGACATTTGGTATAAGCGATCATTATGAAAGATGATTTTGAATTAATAAAGGTGCACATATTTGAGAGAATCGACACCTTACACAATTTAAAAATGATTGGAAAAGGAAATTCCACTGAAGTAAGAGATGAAATGTGAGAAATGTTTCCGGAGAGAAATTTATTAGTCAAGACCATTACAGAGAGAAGAATGCCGTACTAGAAAGAAAAAAAATACAGGCAAAATAGATGGGAATACGAGTACATCAGTACCAGGTTAGGCTTTCTTTACTGATGCTGTTGTAGCGACAGGCATGAATAGAAAAGAAAAGTTTATCAAAGGATTCCAATGGTTTGAACATTTGTTAATTACAGAGTTGCCCAGCGAAGTGTAGACGTATAAAAGTTAAGTTTTTTCAGTTATATGAAAACCAATAAAAACAACGCATATATAAAAAAAAGAGAAATGGATTGTCTTTAATTAATGACATCTAAGAGTTATTTAACATATCCTTCTTTCTCCTTGATAACCTAGCGGAGACGAGGGATCTCCTGATCATTCGTGGCACGCACAGTTTCAGCGTCAACTTCCGCCTAAGATTTGGTCAGTTTTTGGTTCAGGACCTCCACACTTGAGTGGGATACAGAGCAGGACTTTTGTTCCAAGATAGATCATATCCTAAAGTCCATTGGATTCAAACTAGGAGAAGAAGAAGGCCATAGTTCCTCGGGCCAAAACAACTTGAAATTGTCTTTGCACCGGTCCTGAACCAATCTTTCGAACCTCTTCTTTTTTTTTGACATCAGAAAGAAGTTGTCATTTGATAATTTCGCAGGGCTGGACCTTAAGAACCCTTACCAGTACCCTCTGGACGGTTGAGCGGCTGACATGTACCTCTTTAGCAAGTTTTCTGGGGCTCCTTCCAGAATTTCGTCGCAACTTTTCTCTAATGTTCTTAATGAGTTTATGGTTCTTACAGACCTCTCTGAGGTGCTCCTGACCTTTGGTAAACAGCTACCAGTCTCTCTGAACCTTTTTACTGCCTTGTATACACTAGAATGACTTACAATCCCTTCCAAAACTTTGAAAATCTTAGCAGGTGATAACCCCTTACGATAGTGCGTTTCAATGATCTCATTTAAAGTTTTCGCCATGGGTGTAACTTTTGTTTTCCAAAAAATTTATAGAATACAAGTAATCTAGGATGATTATACAATAAATCTGTAATAAATACAAATAATTTAGTAGTCGGGAAATGTGCTTAAATTTGGTATGGAATTTAGTCCACACTTCACTGGGCCACCCTGTAGAAAGACGAGGTAGGAATTGTTCAGTAACTTGAAAAAATTTTAAATTAGTAAAGTAATATGAAGAAAAGGGACTTCGTAGTTCGTACAGGACCGAACGAATACTGCAGAATACAAAACGGGCGGCTGCCTACTCACTTGGGGTGGCCAAGATGGCGGCACACAAGACTGACTACAGTAATACTCACTTGGGGTGGCCAAGATGGCGGCACACAAGACGAGGAACAGCTGCAGACAGGCCTGCTGCTCGAACATACGACCAGTGACCGTTGTGGAGTACGGTGAGATGGCCGTCCCTGGCGCCGACGCCCTGCACGAGCCGCACCAGCTCCCCAGAGGGAGGCGTCCCGAAGCGCAGGCCTAGGGGCGAGTTAGAAGAAGAGAATGCGTCAGGAAAATGGGGCCCTTGAGACGCATGCTTCGGCACCTCGCCTTGTTGAGGGCTGAGGCTCCCTCACGAAATTAGGCCCACGGGTGTAGGCCTCGCTCAAATAAAATTAATATTGTCATTCAATCTTTTCTCATACATGCATATAATAGACTGACAAAATTCACTCAGTAAAAGCATCAGTGCTCTCTATAGGTTAGGTGTCCAAGTAAAATAGTGACGCAAGGAAAGTCTGGAAAGAAGCAGCTTAAAAAAAGTTTGACTGAGTATTGCACGCTGTAGAATAACTTCAGGGTAAATTAAACATTGTGGTCAGGTAAGACAACGCTACGTTGCTCTGTTCTCAGGATACGCTGCAGATCACCAGCAGCGNATTATGGTGAGGTAAGACCGCGCTACGTTGCTCTGTGCTCAGGATACGCTGCAGATCACCAGCAGCGCCGAGCAGGGCGACATTCTGGAGGGAGCAAGGGACTGTGGACGCCGGAAACACGGCCGACCGAAAGTCATAAGTACCTCTAGAAGTAAAGCTCAGGAAGTTATTATTGCGGTGGCCATGAAATGGTGCTGGTCCAACTATCGGTTGCTGGCTTTTCCTTTTCCTCAACGCCAGCGAGTGCAGCGCTGATAAGCGGAGACGCCGGCGGAAACTCCCACGCATGTGAAGAAGTGAGGGCAGCCGTTGAGGTGAAGGTGGCAGTTGAGGTAAGGGCGGCTGTTGATACTAGGGCGGCCGTTGCCTCACACTTGAGGCGGCGCTGTTGCTTCGATTAAGTTCGGCAGCATCAATAGTGTATTTCTATTTACAAAAAAAGCGCTCAACAAAACGTGAGCTAACCTTACCTAGCGGAGGTACATCGAGCGCAAAGCAGCAGTAGAGCAGACAAAATGATGAGACGAGAAATTGCAGACATCATAAGGTGCTACACCTTCCATCAAACAATGGAAACAAAATTACACACAGCGCTGCTAGCGTCCAGCGTGAGTCAGAGAAAGAGTTAAGGAAACAATACCAGACGAAGCATGGTATAAAATTATTTTTATGCGATGCCGATGCCCAGATCAATTATTGAAGGTAATAACGATGAATTATCGGGAACTAAAATTAAATTAGGTACAATTTCACGTTGCTTCGACACAGGATGTGAACATGTCTATTAGTCCGCACAGATCAATGTCGCTCGAATCTATCTCATTTAAAGCGACATCAGCCGAACTTGTTAAAATACGGAGGTATAAGTCTTAAAATATCTCCCACAACTTAAAGGACGTAAAATATACTTTGTCAGGCAGCTCCTCTACAGCAGGAAATTTCAGTGTCTGAAAAAGGCGAGATCACTGAGACTCTGGGAGACGCAGGGAGGTGTGCTGGGGCCCTAGAGGATGTTAAGCCATTGAGCTCAGAAGCAGGAAGGTCACTGACCGCAGGGGCGCGACAGGAAGACAAGCCACCCCAAGACTTCAGCTTCCTCACCAATTGTGCAACTGCTGACTAGCGACTGAGGTGCCAGGGAGCAGCAGGATTATTTGCTGTGTTCAAGTTCCAGAACGAGGAGCTGTGGCATTGCTTCATGTTTTTAGCTAGTAAGTTATAACAATTTACCAACAAGGGAGTAGGCTGCGCAAGAAAACTGCAACAAAATGAACTAATACATTTTCACCAAACTCGCGTCCTCATTAAATTTTGATTAAAAATTGTGGCATTTTCGTAATTCATTCTCCCACAAACTCGATAGGAACTGTAGAGAAATTAATTATAACCGCATTCATGCAGGTATAAAGGGAAAAATTTCTGAAATCATTGTATATTAGAGAGTTCATGCGTAAGCAGTATACGCAAGTAAACTAGGCAGACAATGTACTTATACTCAATGTAGAGGCACAGTGAAGCCGTTCTAAGAGGTGACGCGATGCTTACTCACCTTCTTTGAAGTTATATTTCGTTAGACTTATGGGAGTTTTATTTCATATGAATTATTTCCGAGCCCATCTCTAAATGAGAAAACAACTTACCAAGTCATCCAAGTAGGATATCTGAAAATAGTCAGTTAATAACTGGCCGTTTCATGCTTCGAAAATGCATAGGTCAGAGAGGTATCTTAGATTCGCTTATTCGTCATCAACTGCATACAGCGGAATATTCAAATAATTTTCACTCTGCAGTGATAAAACAAGCCTTTCCTTACTCTTCGATTATAATTTAATATGCCTTCATAACTATTGGCACTAAAATTGAGACTATTTTCGTATGAGCAGCGTCCCGACTCTCATGAGGTGCCTCGCGTCACATTACGTCAGTTGTGACCCCTACTCTGAATTACGTCAGTTGTGACCCCTACTCTGAATTACGTCAGTTGTGGCCCCTACTCTGAATTACGTGAGTTGTGGCCCCTACACTGAATTACGTCAGTTGTGGCCCCTACTCTGAATTACGTCAGTTGTGGCCCCTACTCTGAATTACGTCAGTTGTGGCCCCTACTCTGAAACCTTAACACTTGACCTCGTGAAGGTCACAGCTGGGGTGGGAGAGGTAAATGCGCAGACAGGCTCATCCTCCTCACCTGAAATGACTGCTGGTTGGGGAATAGTGAGCGAATTCTCCTCAAGGAGCCAATGATGAATATATGTATACGTGGTACAGCTAAAGATATGATACCATTCTATGTAAATTTTGGGAAGTAGTAATTAAAAACAGAGCCGTGAGCCTATCATTAGAACAAAGGACGTGCGTAATGCCAATCATTCTAGATAACTAAACTGTCTGCAAGCTTATTCATAGTAAAATGCTTTTACTCATTGCAGGATAGCATACACATGGAAAGTTTACTAAGGGGTTCTGTGTTGACGATTTTCGCCAAATTCTTTGTTTCAGTATGTATCGTCATGCGCCTAAGGAGTAGATTGGAGTTAGTTTAAGCCAATTTGCCCAGATCGCAACTGATTTTCCCTTGTCCCAAACGATATTCCCTTATAGCAGCAAATTTGTTTCTATTATCACCCCCGAGTTTCGATTATCGCAGCCGATTTTCCATTATCGCAGCAGATTTGCCCTAGTCACAGTCAATTTGCCCATATTGCAGCGGATTTTCCCTTATCACAGCTGATTTGCCTCGTATCGCAGCCAATTTGTCCTTATCGCAGTAGACTTACTCTTATCGTGACAACGACGAACGTTTTAGTTTTAGCGCAGTCATAATAATTGTTATCACTGTAATTTAGTCGTGAAAAATGCTAAAAATTAATTAATAGTTACTCTTCTCAGCGTCAGTATAACATTTTCTCAAAATACAATTATACTTAGCAATCGCCTCCATAACACTTGAAAGTTTGCCCACGCAATAAGTTGATTTCCGTTATGTCGGCAGCCATCTCCGCATATGGACTGCATTGCCTCAAGCACCCAATGGAAGTTCCAGGCACTCGATGTCTTCATTCAGTATTCTGAGTGCACTCATTACCATTCAAGTTTGCCCGCACTTCTCAAAGTCTGGCTGAAGTTTTATAAAGTAAGTAAAAATGTTCCCGCTGTTTTTGGATTTAATTACATGACGTCCCGTTATACTGCAAAGCTGCTATCAACAGATCATGCCACCTTCACGGACATGTACTCAAAACAGTTAGAATGAGTAAAGATGGCACTGAGGCTGAAATACCCGTCTTTGATTTATCATAAAAAAGTAGTGTTCCTCCACGACAACGCGCGGGCCTACGTAAAGTGGGTGACTGGGATACCTTACTCCAGCTAGGCTGACGTACTCTGTGTTCTTCACTTCTCTGCCCAAACCTTGCATCAGCAGATTACCATCTCTTCCAATTTCTAGACCATGAGCTTCGTCGGAACTCTTCATACACAAAGGGGACCTCAAACAGGCACTCACTGATTTTACTTCGCACTGAAGTCGCCTGATTTGTTCCGTCTATGCATTGATACATTCATTAGCGAACTTACAAAAGATTCTAAATACCTGGGAGATTATTCTGAAAAAATAATTTTGCCTAAAGTTTTCAGCCTGTTTTTTAAGCATATATGAAAACCACAAAAACTTTGTTGATACCTTATACATAGCAGTCCACGTTAAGTTACCGAAGCTTACTCCACCTGCTCGAAGTCTACTATGTGTGCCCGAAGTTCACTCCTATTGCCTGAAATTCCCTTCTGGAAGTCCGAAATCCTGAAATTCAAATCTAGTTTTTCGCGTAAGCTTGCGCTCGATATTTATAGCCAAAGGCCGCAGGCTCTCGGCAGCTCAGGGATCACTACCTACGTGCCGTTGAAATTTCCCTAACGGTGAGCATCGACTAAAAGTGTTGTGCAACGCTGCGGTGGGAAGTGGTATCGTGCCCTGCTGCCATAGCATGTTCGCACTCCCGACTTAATTTTTTATTCTGTGAAGGAATGTTCGCTTTGAGCTATTATCACTTATAAAAACACAGGAAATGGATAAACGGCTAAACGAGACGGTGCTGTTACGACACGCTTTTTCATCTGCATTCACACGAGCAATCGTAGCTGAAGCTTCAAATAAAAAATTCTACAGATTGAAAAGAGCTGAATCTTTCAAAACTACTCCAAATATTTTCCGTTGCTCCATTGTACATCAGCTTCTCGACCATTCCAATGCATTCTTTCATTGCACGAGCTCTGATCAACGCTGGCTTACTAAAACTTGAGATCAAATTAGCCGATGAGAACTAAGATAGTGCACGAGTACACCAATGAAAGCACCGTTTGAAACATTTCACGATCAGCAACTTTGTTTAGTGGGATGATATTTCATCATGCTCATCAGCGTTGTTGTTCATTTATCTTAATATTGCCACTAAATTATGTCAGCCTGGCGAGACTCGATTTTTTCCATCAATAAACCAAAGAATTCTATTACAGCTTCTTTGAACTTAATTTTTAGTTTATAGGAATTTTCCTGCTAAACTGGGCAATTTTCGGCATGCTCAAATGTTTTACTGTTCTTATGGCACTAGCTCGAATTGATTATAAATTGAATTCGTTCCTTGATAGATTTAATAAAAAATGACCACCTCTTCCAACAACTGCTGTCCGTTTGGATAGAAACGCTTGGATTTGGGCCAATTCGCACTGCGTGAACTTGCATTGTTTTGTTGTCATACATAATTAATATTTTTGTTTTTACTTTTGCATGTGTGTTTCGAATACCACTTGTAAGCCTGCTGTCATTAACACGATCAGGTTATTGACTGCAAAGACCGCTTTGAGGGTCCTTCTATGAATGGTCTAGTGCTCCTAATGGTGGTCCCTCAAATGCTCCACCCCACATGAGGCCAGAATTTCGGTGTTTACGATTGCCGTATAGCCTCTTGGAAGTTATTTTCTACCTTAGTATTTTAATCAGTTCGTATAGACTTGATATCAGTCCAAACGGGAGCTCATATTCATATTCATTTGTTCAAAAAATGGTAAAACTTTTTGAACGCACTTGAACAAGTCGTAGAGTGGTGTGTAACAATGAACAGCTACATTGCAAAATTCACGAGGTGAAATTGAGAGGTCACATGCAACATGAATTAAGATGTCACATTTTGTTGCAAAAAATAAGAGCTTGAATAAGGATGGCTCTCTTTAACGATGAATACTATATTAGGTAGCAAAATTCAATTACACATCTGTTTGAAATTCGAAACTCCACAGCTTAGTATAAGTAAAAACTAGACAACAGTGTGAGTAAAATGTGTTATTAAATCAGAGCATTCACTCAATACATCAGAGTAGAGACCACTTGCCCCACAACAGACTCACCAGGGCACTGGAGGCCGAGCTGACACCGCTTGGTGACCGCGTTGAAGACCATGCCGTCGCTGCAGCGCTGCATGAAGCCCCGGCCGTTCCAGCAGGCCACGTACCGGTCGCAGTGGACGGCGTCGGGGAAGCTGCCGAAGGGAGCGCTGCACCGGGTATCCTGAGAGCACACACCACACTTGATTACCGTCTTTATTTGTTCAATATTCCCACGGATTTCATCTAACAGCTATGTACAGCTCTTTATTCGTACGGGTTTCATCTAACAGCTATGTACAGCTCTTTATTCATACGGATTTCATCTAACAGCTATGGACAGCTCTCGTGCTGCATGCCGCCTGCTTTAGTCTTGACGTTTGGGTCATTACGACTCCACTGTTAAAATTCTAGAGTTAGCTCACAGCCTAATTCACCCCCGGTGACTTCTTGCTTATTATTTTCTAATGGCAATAGGAGACAGTGGAACGAGAAGCCAAAGGATAATTTTCAGCTTATATTCCCAGAGTTTAGCACTAAAATACTTTTATGACAAAATCCCGGGTACAATTAAGTTCAATGAACATTATCACAGTTTTTGGTAATGACGCAAACACAATAGACACTATGAGGGAGATTGACGCCGAGGGAAGTCTTCGTGAGATTATCGGGCGGGACGACGTGCGACTTTTCCAGCCCTGGTGCCCTGCCTCTAGTGACTACAACAATCGAGGGAATTATTAATTTTTACCGAGCAGTAAAAAATTGTACAGCAAAACAAGATCTGAAGCCACAGCATTGGCAGGTTCAATTGGTACAACAAACGTTATTGCAAACACAGATGAAGAAGCAGACGCACAGCTGGAGCTGTCATAGAAAGATCAGATCATAAGGGGGATCCAACGCACGTGCTAGACGTGACCTTGAGCTCGTGGCCTCCAACTGCCGCTCTGCAGCCTCATTATCTTACCCTTTTCTTGCTTGCCATTGTAGTCACAGCCACAAGCAGTGGGAGCAACCCACAACAAATGAGTCGTGTGGGAATCTCAACTTGCTGCAGAAGGCCTCATCTGAGCGCACTCTGCAGCGTGAAGATCAGTGTCTTAACGACAGAAGTCACGGGAATTCATAGGGCAGCTCTAAAGTTGATATGCATCTGATGCATATAAGCACTGCACATGAAAACCTCAACTGAGTTCAGCTGAGGGGCAGGCTTGTAGTGAATCGTGCGACGCAAATATAACCTTTAAATGCTGATGACTTCTTTTACGGTTCTGCTATGGCCCTCTCAAACAACTTTCCAAACACAAGCCCGAAAATGAAGAGCTTTAGAGAAGCAGTGGCACAACACGAAGAGACTGTGAACAACGGCCTGAGGAAAATTTCCATAGCAAACAAGGCCACTTCTGTTCTGCGCTGCTCAGGAATGTGGATTCCCTCCCTCGAGTGTGAGGCTGTGAATGAGTGCAGCAAATTGCAGGCTAAGATATTACGTTCCCCATCGCAACAATCAACAGGTTAGGACTGCAAATGCTGGCATATTATTTTCATTTTTGCTGCAAACGGAAAACATCATAAGCCTTTCAGTAGAGAATGAGGCACTCTTACTGAATGTTGTTTGAAGCTAATGCCCATTGACGGTCGCCAAATGCCAGTCCTCCATTTCTCATGTCAGTCCAATTCCCATGTCAGTCCAATTCATATGTCAGTCCTCGAATTTACAGGCCAGTCCTCAAGTTCACATGCCAGTTCGTAGAATGAGAATTTACTCTCATTCTACGAGAGAAAATTAACGTTTTATAAATTGTCTGCATGAGTATTTACATATTTTAATGGTCGGACAAATTTACAAGCACAGTAAAAAATTAGCCTCGAATGATAATGGCGGTCTAAGGCACCTTCAACTTGCGTTGTCGCGCTCTTCATCTGACTATCCTGTAATATTCACACCTCAATAGCGACATGAGCTGACATTGGCCTGATATACAAAGAACAAAAATGACGGCCCGTTTCGACATACTAGGCATTCTTGACTCCAGCTATCGTGAGGTAAAAGGACTGGCAATCGAGGGGTAGAAAGACTCCCAATCGCGGGGTAGGAAGACTGGCAATTGCAGGGNCAATTGCAGAGGTAGGAAGATTGGCAATTGCAGAGGTAGGAAGACAGGCAGTAGCAGTGGATAGAAGACTGACAATTGCAGGGGTAGGAAGACTGGCAATTGCAGTGGTAGGAAGACTGGCAATTGGAGGGAAGAGAGACTGGCAATTGCAGAGGTAGGAAGACTGGCAGTAGCAGTGGTAGGAAGAATGGCAATTGCTGGGGAAGGAAGAATGGCAATTGCTGGGGAAGGAAGAATGGCAATTGCAGTGGTGGAAAGACTGTCAATTGGAGGGGAAAAAAGACTGGTAACTGCAGAAGTAGGTAGACTGGCAGTTGCAGTGATAAGAAAACAGGCAATTGGTACGTTTCGCAGGACTCCGTTCAACACGTGGCTACTTCTCCAACCTATGATATCTCGCATGATAACAGCTGATGGTAGATGATTGCATTCAAGTTTCGGTGATGTGAGGGTTTCTTAATTTAAGAACGTCTTTCCGTTTCGCTTGCCGCAAAACTAGAAACGAGCGTCTACCAAACTCACCGGAGCATTTCGCCACTCGCAGGGTGCAAAGATTTCCGCGTCAAAGTCTTTTTCCTATAAAAAATCACAATCTTTGCTCAGTGATGAAGTTTTACGTACCAATCTAACTACATGTAGTTACGTGGTGCTTATCTAATTGTCCTTTGCCGTAAACCTTCAATAGAAACATACGTTTGCTATTACAAATAAAATTTTTTATGTAATTTTAATTCCGAATGGTTATTAAGCTTTTTAGGAAGAAAAGGCTTCAATTGCAAATTTAAAAGTAACAGTAACTCTTGCAGAAACGTTTTCGGTCTCATGCAGCACATTCACGGTGAATTAAATGACTAATGTCAACATTTTCATGATCGCAACGAGTCTCCCTACGGCTTAGAGATGCGCGCCAAGCGGTGAGCTGCTGGGGCGGGAAACGAGGGGCAAGGCATGGGGCAGGGCAGGGGA
>VOMN01050748.1:0-72911 GCA_014899125.1 Orchestia grillus | reverse complement strand
CTGAAAGGATTTCTGTATACGAGTAGGGAGAGCATGGTTTTTTCACCTGTTTTCAAGGTTTTGTTAAATATTTGAGCTAAAATCTGTATCAATCGTTGTTCACAGACTTCTTCGATTCAAAAGTGCATCGATTTTCTCTTACACATTTTGCTCATTATTCAGATTTGCATTTTTTCTTTATTCTGTCCTCTATTTGGTTTTATCCAGTTCTAATTTGTTTTAATTGCTAATCTGTTAAGCCATATTTGCTCGATTTTTCCGCATTTTGTTTTTAAGTTTTTCATATTGGCAAAAGTGCACTTATGCATGCCACGATAACCCAGGCTTGGGTTCCTTCTTTCATTTTTCGTTTACTGCATTTTCGCATGTATCGTCCTTATTACTCGTGCTCGTTAGTTTAGTTCTTTGCATTGACAATTTTAATATAACATTTTCCACGTTGACTGTCATATCTGCCTTGCACCGTTATTGGACACATAAAACCGCTCGGGGCCGTCGTATATGGTTCTTTTTCCATTGATATGAGGGCGCTGCGGGCACTCGATACTGCGTGTGATCGCCTCAATGGAAGGAATAAGGGATGTGATCCTTGGACACATTATATGTTGGAGCTCTCAGGGGCCTCCGGGGCCTATATGACTTGCTCCTTTGGGTCGTATCGCGATCCTTCCTATTGCTCGGTATTGCTGCCCCTCTTCGATCCGCTGAGTCGACAGTCTTCTGACTTCTGATTTTTCCGCTTCATTATAACGGGCGGATGAGGCGGCGCGCCAAGTGTTATGGACACGCGCTTCGAAGCCGACGGCGCCGTGCTCTTGGCGCATGAACTCTCCAAGTCACCGGTTGATGCACACGAGTTTTTTGAAATTATGTAGTTTCTACTAAGTGTCTGATTAGTTTCGCTTGCTGATGTATTTATATTTAGGAGACCAATTTTCTGCTCATATTATCCTATTAGATTAAATTGAATTTGAGGGCATAATCGGTTCTCAATAAGCGGGTAGTTTGTCTTTACTTGAAGTGGACGACCTTACCAGAAAATAATTTTTCTGATGTTGTTGCCGTTATTAACGAGTTTTTCTGGTGCATCCAGAGACTCGGATACATGTGTATCTTTTCTTCTGAATGTTCCGTAACCGTAATCCACCGGTCTATCAGAGTCTTATCACAATTAAAACAGCATTTTATTTCACCGCTGCTCTAGTTATGCAAGATAATCGTACTTTTTAAACTGAGCTTTGGAAATACTGTCGTAGTTTACCTCATTTGTACATTTTTCGTGTACATTCTTGTTCATGGGCTCCTTAAAAAGATCGTATTTGAGTTTCATGTTCTTCAACTCAAGTTAGTTATTTTTGTCCGCTGAAGATCTTTCCCAACTCACCGTACTTTCGAATGTATATTAAAATTTAGGTACAGATCACTCTGTTCATGTGTTTGAAAATATTAGCAAATTTTCAGGAATAAAAATCGTGTTTTTCTGTTCTTATTTTATGATCACTCGCTGAAGTTAAGTTTTAAATTTATTTCTTGATATTTGAGTGAGAATTTAATTTTTTCTCACGTGAGATTAAATTGGTGTTAACATTATGTCACTTATGTGCATATTGGTGCTCAAAATATTGTTCACAGCTATTGCTGCTTAAATTGTTTATAAAGGTTTACGTTGAGGTTTTTGTAGAGGTTGCCGTTGCTGCAAAATTATTTGTAGTATTTTTTTTAATTACCTCAAATTATTTGCATCTTCTGCTGAAATTGTTATTGCTAACCTTTGTGCTTATGTAGTTTTATATAGTTCAATAATTACTGTTTTTCTACTTAATGAAAGTATTTTTCTTTTATGTCTTCTGCGTGCCAGACGTTATTGAAATACAGTATTTTCTAATGATCAACCCGTCTGAGGGGAATTTCTTTCATGACCGTTCGACATTTAAATAGTTTCATGTGCAGATGGTTGCTTTACTTTCGCTCAATCTCTGTCCACTATCTTCTTTATTCTCAATATCTTTTGATGTGACATTTTCTCTGCTTCTTCCGTTTATCTTGTGAATAGTTCTCCCGCTAATTACTCAACTTTATTTTTTATAGTTTTTTCCGCAAATTTGTATTGCCTCTTAGATGCTTTGCACTGCTGGCGTAACAGCTCAGATCTGCTGATGTGCTATTTGCAGCTGAACTCAATAAGGAAATTGCTTCCATTTGGTCGGCTGAAACACCTGCGTCTAAGCTGCAGGCGACGTATTTCATTTTAAGCTCCCAGGAAAGACATCCGTGCCTGAGTGGGAGAAGCAACAGCAGCTGCAGCTGCGGCACCTATTGTATTGCTCGAGAGGATAAATTTCTTTATGGTGCGCAAAAACTTTTACAAGGCCTCAGACTCTCGTAAAATACTGCGCTAGACTCGCTTTTCCCCCCATACGCTCAACTCGAGTGAAATCTGTTCATTTTTCCCCTGGTGGCGAATGTCATGAGTCCTGGAATGAGTTGATCAGCGACCTTTTACGGTCTACTCGGAGGAGGAATGACTTTCCGCTTCCGAACTTCAAAAAATCTTAAATACTGTCGGCAGTTCTTCTATTCATCTTCTTTGTTTCGGCTGAAATTTTATTAAATGATAAGCTCGTGAAAGAATCTTTTTCAGCAGGAAAATTAATCGCATCCAGGGCGTGCGCCTGGGACTTGCTTCACAGAATTAAACGCTGGGCAAAATTGAGTACTGTCGTTCAGATTTTAATTCCGCGTTAAAGACAGAATGTGTTTCGTCATTTCCAACCGCTTTTAATTTTCGTCGTCCTAGTTGGTGTAGTGGAAAGGATTCGTGAACTGATTTTCTCACGACATGGAACCTTCAGTTATACCTAGACTGTGCAAGCCTCTCTTTTCTTGTATGTTTGTGACGATCGAAGTTTGTTATGCGATCGCTTTATTTTCATAATCGCAGCTGTAAAATGTTGTCCTGTACGTATCTTATGATGGACTCACTCTGCTCTGGGTTGCTGGAGAGCTTGTCAGGGGTTGCAGAAGTACTCGTCTATTAGCAATGTTTTCTGGCCTCGGAAAAGTCCCTCGGTAGGGTTCACTCCAGAAATTTTTCCGTGTCTCTTTTAGACCCACCGTTGCTGGCTATGCGCAATAGGGAAGAGTCGTGAGCTTCTTTCACTAGCGAATGCTCAGTGTGCTGCTGGAATTAGCGCTCATTTGTGGAACGGCTAGCTCCCCACTGCAGCATTCTTTTAGGCTGTTGTGAGCCTAGTTGTGTAGTGAGGTAAGTCGTATCAGTTCCTTTTTTTCCTTTTTCTTTCTTTCGTTCTCTCTCTCTCTCTCTCTCTCGCCAGCGCTCTGTGTAGCCGTCCCCATATCTTCTATAATTCAATTTGTGGTTTCGTTGAGATGCTCCTTACTGCTGTTTCAATACTTTGTCAAGCCTTTGTTGTGTACCTTATTTAAATGTATATTGTTGCGGTTGCCAGACAGCCGGTCGAATGGTTTCTCAACTGAATACATCGGGTAGATCTTCACCTGCTAACGATCGCCTTTCCTTTTCCTTAACGTTATTTTCGTGACGCTAAAAGGTGAATATTTATTCGTTGAGCAATACACGAGTGTTTTCCTTCCTTTCTTATTCCGAGAGTTCAAAGTTGTTTGCACCAGGCGACCCCTGTTTGCCTATTCAGATTACCTTGACTCAAGCGGGAGCAGTAGTTCCTTTGGCCAGCGAAGGAGGCATTCATTATTCAAAGCAAATCGACTGCTTTTGCTCGAGCAATTTGTTTTGTCAAATGGAAGAAATATCATCAATCACGCAGGGATCACTTGGCAGTTTCTGGCTTTGAAAGCCTCAATCAAAGCCCTAAAGTGGGGGTCCGCGCTGTAGAAGTATCTCTGGAAGGACCGCATCATCGCACTACTTTGATCCCAATTAAAACTGAACATCTGTTAAGGAATTGCGCAATAAAAGTGAACTGTTGTCTGAAAAACTTGCAAGAACGTAAATGGTGCGAATTTTCTGATTAGAAGATCACAGTTGAATAATTGTTGTAGGTTTATTCAGAGATAAAATGGGAATATAAATTGTGAAATTATTATGAGAGTTTTATTAGTAACTATATTAGTTATAAACCTTCATTATATAATTTTGTCTATGATAATCATTACTACGTTAACATTCACTGAAATGTTCAAGCATGTCTGGTGCATAACTCTATGTTCGAACGTCAATTATACTTTCTCATTTCAAATAAATTGTAAGATTCGATCGATTGGGCGGCTTTGTGGTGCTTTGGATAACGTGTTCGCCCACTGAGCGGAAGATTCGAGATTCGACACCTGACGAGATTGAGTTGTTTTTCTCTTACACCTTGACAGCTCTATGGAAAATAGCTAACTATATTTTTTCACGCGTGAATTTTGAAGCTGAGTAAACGTTACAGATCGAAATCATTTTTAGCATGAAAATGAGCACTATAAAAAAAAGATTGTGAGCTATGGATACTTACTATGATACAAAACTTTTGATTTATGTAGTACGTATGAACTGCTTTTGTTTAAGTAAAGGGAGATGTGCGTATCATTTTGAAAAATTTTGACTGTTATTCCTGAATTTTCAGAACATAAACTTCTGCCGAATTAATTTAAGCATTCTCTCTTCTGTTTTTAGTTTGGAAATGCTTGATTATGCTTATCATTAAATTGTCAACAATGCTAGAAACCGAAACAAGGTATCTTTTCAAAAGCAAAAAATTAATCCCCAAATAGAGTGAATATATTTTTTTTATATGTTTTACACCAAAAGTAATAATAAAATATTATAAAAGGCATCGGCTGCGTCTGGGAAGGGCCTTGTGGCGCAATGGATAACGCGTCCGCCTACGGAGCGGAAGATTCCAGGTTCGACCCCTGGCAAGGTCGGCTTATTTTTCTGTTCGATATCGAAGGAAAATTTCATCATGAAAAAGAGCCCCATATAAGATGCTTGTGAGCTATAGCTATTTGCCATGTTAAATAATTTTTCCTGTATTTAGTTCGTTTGATTTGCATTTTTTAGAAGAGTGAGATAGATATACGTATCATTTTGCGGAATATTGACGCTTATTCCCGAAATCTAAGATTGAATATGAATTTTTGCCGAATTAACGAAAGCGTTCATATTTCTACTTGCAGCTTTGAAATGCTTTATTGTGCTCAGCAGTAAATTGACAGCAAAATTAGAAACAACGTATCTTTCAATATCGAAATATTAATCCCCAAATGAGTAAATATTTCGTATTGAAATTTACACTAAAGAGAGATAATATAATTAGAAAAAAAAATATGATCATAGGAGTCAGGTTGTCATGATATGGCCTTGTGGCGCAATGGATAACGCGTCCGCCTACGGAGCGGAAGATTCCAGGTTCGACCCCTGGCAAGGTCGAAGTATTTTGCCCTACATTTCAACTCTACATATGCTTGTTTATATTTTAAAAGGTAACATGGGAGGTTAAATGCGGCTCAAAGATGGGACATTTAAAGTGAGGAAGCGGTCTTTTCATGCAATAAAAGTTGTAGTTTAGCATACTCTGAGCAATTTAAGTGAACTCGTAGGACGTGCAACTTCATGATAAAGTGAGCTGGTACCGGTGAAAAGGTCGCAAAACTATGTAGTTCGTTTTTCGCAGAGCACAGGAGGCCCACTGATAAAAGCCAGCAAGGGGCGGGTATTGCGGCCAGTGAAGCAGGCTCTGCTTCGCTAGGCCAACAAAAGTTCACCCAACTTTTCTAACGGCGAGGGTGCAATTGAAATCAATGCGGGTTTTGTCGCAATTAAATTTTGTCCCGGTAATATTATAAACTTGGTATTTGTGGCCACTGTATTCTGTACGAAGCTTCGAATGGATGCATGCTTGTGATTTAGAGTTGAGCCGTCCATAAATTTTCAATATCTTCTTTCTTGATGCTCTGCGGTTAGAGGAATGGGATGATTTCCCTCCAGTATGCGGTTTTTGCCGAGTAAAACATAAATTTGTGCATCGCGTTTCAAATTTGTGAGAACTCTCATCGCCATGTTTATTGTGAAATATCATTTTTTTTAAATTAACGAATTTTACCATGATGACCGTTCGTATTTAGTGCGTAATGGATAACGCGTCCGCCTGGTGACACGAAGTTACGCGGTTTTGAGACTTTATAAGTTTGGTGCTGTTTTAAATTTTTCTTCCCAGAGGTCGGATGTCTCAATGTTGTATGAATATAACATTTATTTCAGTATAAAGATTTACGCGCCATATCAATAATAGTTCTTCTATTACTTGGTTTTCAGCCCCTTTGAAAGAATTTGTGTCATACGTTTCTTTTCTTGATCCACTCCATTATTTACAGTGTGTTCTTGGACGTGGAGGGGATTTTCTTTTCTTTAAAAGATGGAATACAGAGACTAGCTTTGAGCTGCACAAACCATGTTGATGAACGCTGTTCTTGGCATTCACCTCGTAGATCAATCAAATACCATTTATACCCAGCACTGGTACCCATGTATTTGTGCAACTTTTGAGGTGAAGCGGCTTAGTTTTGTGTTTTTTTTAGCAGACAGTGAAGGTTGGCTCAAATGTTCTAGTATAGTTGCCGTCATTCTTCATTGTTTTCGTCTCTTCATCCTCTTGGTCCCCTTACCCTTGATGGGAACTCAATTCTTCCATTTTTAGTCTTACAGAATACAACCAAAATGCTTCAGAGTGAAAGTGTAGTGCATTGTTGATAGGATACCGTTGGTGCTAAGCTGCATTTGCTCAGCTGCGTAGAAATGTCTCAGCGTGCGTAGGAGTGCTTGGATACGCCGAAATCACAGAAAGTTCAGTTCTGTCTCGGTTGAAATGTTCTCAGAGGTCGAAGGCGCGTAAACCAGCGCGGAGGTTGGGAGAAAACATTCTGAGATGAGCAAATGGCATTCCGGCAGGAATTCTCTCAAGTCCGGCGAGCAAATCGGGCCAGAAGAGAGGAAGCTTCTGTCAGACGAGGTCTGAGCCTCTCTATCCAATTAAGTAAAGGAGAGAAGCTCAACTGTCCACACGGATTGACGGACGCTACACAAAAGCGGGGGCTGTCCCCCCTCCTCCACGCGCCCTACAATGTATCAATCAGTCAAGCGCTGTCGGTGTGCGAGCCGCGCTGTCAGAGTCCCGCTACATAATTGAATGCCGGACAATGGAACTACCCCCTTGCTCGCCGCCGAGTCCTGCTCGCAGCTCAGTCTTTAAATGAATTTACCCCCTCAAGCGAATGCCAATGTCGAGATTTTTGTTGTGCCATCTTGCTTGTATTTACATCGATTTGGTACATTCGACAGCACTTCTACTATTTCCTTCTCTTACTTTGTATGTTATCCATTGCAGTGACACTCACTTTTTTGCTTGCTAGTCTGTTTCGCTTGTAAGTTTTATCAACAATTATTTCTGTTCAATGTTCACTTGACGGTGGTTTTTTACGGTTTTGTCAGAAAATATGAATTCTCTCATTTTCTATCTCATGTGGAACATTTTGTACAGGTTTCTATGAACGCTCATTCATGCATGATTGCTGAGTGCTGAGACGCTGCAAATCGCATCTGATCAAGGGACGTACGACGGGGCATCTGCAATCAAGGGGCGCTTACTCGATTTGTCCTTCCTTTCCGAGGACTGTGTGCGCCGTACTGTGTCAGGTGTCGGTGCTCCATGGGAAGAATGGGATATTTCTGTGCGCCCCCATTACATATAGCACGATTGGCAATAATTGTTACAGGAGATCTCATTAAAAGCGGCATGCTTTACTGCGGGAGATTTTCATTACATAGTGAAATTGTGGCGACGACCAGCGTACTATTAAATTGCAACAGGGGCCTCGCTCGAGCATTTTCAACACGTCATTTGACTGATTTTTTCTTAATTTTGTACTTTTTGAAGTATTCATCGTTACTTCTAATCGATTTCGATGACCATACGCGATGATAAAACATGTAACTGAAACAACAGATGCCTTAATGATTCATAAATATCATATCATTACCTAAGAAAGCGTCATAATCCGTTTTCCTTAACTTTTCCGAACTAGATCGTGAAACTGGTTTTAATGAGGAAACTTCCACTTGCGAACAAAGGTTTATGATTTTCTACAAGCTTCCTTCTTGAATTGCTGGGCTACCGATGAGCAGCGCCAAGTTCCTATCGCTCTCCAAACTCCATGAAATGATGCCTGCCGCCTCAACGGTGAAGGCGGTGAGCAGTGACGATTGCTGCCAGATGCCGGCCTGCAGCGGGACAAAAGGCGGCGCGATATCAGCAGACTCGCTCCATTAGAGGTGCGCTGTATGCTCGCTTTGTTTTCTGCGCTCAACGCAGCCTGCAGAGACGAGCCTCCCTTCATCATTTTGTCAATTCAGCTCGGTTTCGACTTTGGTTTTCTGCTGAGTGTGGCGGTAGAGCTTAGTTTTAAAGTGCAAATTTAACATGTTATTAGCGTTCATCTACCATGAGTTAGAAAGACCTGCTGAGCTGTTCGTTTCGTCTGAATAAATGGTGACCCATGCAATTTATTACGCAGAGGATTACCCACGACGCTTCTAGGTCGTTTGATAACTTTAAAAAAATATTTACATAGCGCGGGCAGTTATCATCAATGGGACAATCTTGCTTGAGCTTAGAAAATATTTTGCTGATGTGCTGCTTAATATGTAGTTTAGAATAACGTTGCGTAGTTGTTTTGCTGAAATTCGCAAGCATTTTATTTTAATCTATTTGTGTAACTTAGAACTTCGTGCTTGAATTTTGTTTCCGGAATCAGAGTTGCCAGAGAAAGCGGCGTCACGCGACGAGCGAAGCCTGCCACAAAATGCGCGGTGATCCAGCGACGGCCCGCGCATATATCACCGATAATGAGGAAAAAGTGCGCACCGCCACCATTGTGGCAGTGCTTTTTACATCTGTTCTCTGGCTTGTAACTGGCCAAAAAGCTCTCCAGAGTGACCGATAAATCTGACTGCAACGTGTGAATCTGACTACGGAGCGTTTCTCATGCTGTGCAGTGTTGAGGTTCTGACTCGGGAAGTAGCAGAGGGCGGCGGCTTCAAGCCTCCGTGTTTCACGTGCTCTCTCGGAGTCTGGTCGGGATTATCTCCTGCCCATTAAAAGAGGTGATGTGCCTATTTTTTATCTACAGAGCACCGATGCCGTATATTTTGATACTGTACTATCAGTTAATGATGAAACACTGCGTGCGTGTTTGCATCTTGTAAATGAGGTGAAAGATAACATTGTCTTCGTAGTTTTTATTTTAATCTTATGAGTATTTATTCTCGGAGGAGAGCTCACTTCGCCTTATAAAAGAAAAGGTGCGATGTTAAACGTATGTGTGTTATTCATATCACATTTAATTATAAGTTCATTACGAATAATGGAATCAAGAACCGTACAACGTATTCCTACAAAAAATGAAAAGAGAAAGAGATTTACTTCTCAGTAATGTCAGTACGACTGCAGATAGAGAGAGGAGTGCCTGCATTTGGGTTATTATTACGATGCTGGATGGGAGTCGGTGATTGCATTATCAGTATTAACCTGCGTAAGTTCGATGCAATGCCCTCGTAAAAAGAGTACGGATGACGATCTTTCTTTTAATGATTACCAGAACTCAGGGATGCATTTCAACTTCTTATTAATTTGCTTTGTTGGGCCTGTGTTATCAATAGTCGAGTTTCAGATTATGAAGTTTGACGAAAAACATTATTATTTGTTTCTGAAGTCATTGTCAATGCAGCAGGCGCACTTCACTAGCTCAAGTTGTTATTTCATTTTATGATAACATCAATGCATTACTTCATAATTGAAGAAGACCCATAAGTTTGACAATAGCATTTACTTTCAAAATGTATGTACAAATGTCCACTTCAATTTATTGCTTAGGGAGTATAACGAAAATTCAGACATTTGAAGATCGCCCGTGAATCATGACAGGCCTCGTTATATTAGTCTAGTTCTAGATGCTTATCTTTATTCAAGATTTTTCGTCGTACAGAATAGTTCGTCTTAGTATATCTTATATTTTCGCTACCACGCACAGCACACATTTCACGAGATGTTTCTCATTTTTTTAAGCTCCGTGACTCTGTGGACCAAAGAGCTTTAAGAAACCGGATTCTGTGTATTTCCCTTGGCCTGGAAGACGTCTAAAGGTGTTTACCGTTGTCCATGGGTGTTTTCTGAGTGAGTGCCTCGCAAAAGCTGTCCGAAAAATTCGTTCGACTTCCATGCTTTTCGGAAACATTGGTGAGGAGCTCGGCCAGGGCATGCTAATGCGGCGACCGTAGAGGGCCGTGACGCTGGGCAAATGGGCTCGCCTCGAATATTTCTTAAGATTTATCCTCCTCAAATGGAGGTTTCGGTTGCTAAAGTGCATCTATGAAGGCAACGGAGGCAGTTGAGGAAGGACTAATTATTGCATAAGCACTGCAAACGCTGCTTTGTTTCGGTAAATGGCCATCTCGACCACTGACGACAATGCTAGTAAGATGTAATTAAGCTAATAGGCTTTTCTGTTGCTGTATAACGTGTGCTTTTCTCGGGGCATTTCACTAATCATATACTTTTGACGCCAGCGGACGGTTGATCCAAATCACCCGTGTAGAGCAACTTCATCGCTTTAATTGTGTATGTGTACCTATAATTATTATAATTGACTTATTGCACGACCAGACTTTCTAAATTGAATGGTGTTCTTGATACTTAAATGTAACTTCGTGTGTTATTGTTGCGTTCCTATATTTGTTCAGTAAATTGGAGTCTGTTTACTGTGCACTGAATGATCTGCATATACACGGATGTCCAAACGGATGCCGTCTGTTAGGAGCCACTGAGCCAGACACTACGTACATTCGTATAAACACACAGTGGTATGTTTCGGCCATTCCGGGTCCTTGGGTTTCCTAAGGTTTGTGCATTTCACTTTTTTTCCATATGCGCTTGCTAGAAAATATACTTGAATTTAATGCTTTCTTAAATATATTGAAATTTAAAATAAATCACTAAGCTAATCAGTGATTTAAATTGACATTCACGCTGCTTTCCTATGCAATATAAAACGGAACCATGCTGAGAGAACATATCAACGCTGCTTGACCGTGTAAACATGGCTATTTAGTGCACGTTTGAGACGAATGGAAGCCGTGTTGCTTCCTGGTTCTGTGTCTCACGGGCCTCAACTGTCCATATGAATGTGTTTCATTTACTGATGTTCAGAAAAGGAAATTTAGTAGTAGTGTCTCAACTCAGGTGTTGCTCTGGGCTCTACAGCGGAGTCGCCTCTGCCTCCACCCTGAAAGGTTAACTTATTTCTTAAATCAACGAAACATTATGCCAGTCAATGTCACTCATACTCTATGTGTTTGTGTGCATGTTCACCCAGCTTTGTTTTTGTGTAATTAGTTATAGAATTTGAAGAAATACTAACATGTATAGGACGTGAATGTGGAAATTTTCCGCTTTGAATCGCTTTAAGAAATTGGAACGACAAAGTACGCATTCGCGTTCCTACCATTTCGGATATTTTAAATAAATATGCGTGAATTTCTCATTTATACTCCAGTTAGGATTGTTATGCACGGATCTAATTTAGGTACTGCTAAAAATGAACACCGTAAATCACGCACAGTCGATTTCAATTCAAAATTGAATTCTATCTAGTTTGCTTCTGTCAATTTACTTAGCGTTATTTTCACTTATTCCCCCCTGAGTTTGCTATCACGTGAGAGCTTAGTTCGCTGGAATACTCGGGCAGCTGAAACATCCAGGCATGATTTGGCGAACATCTCTTGACTGAGGTCGCATTAACACTCACTCGTACGTGTGTGCAGTTATTTCTGACTCCGAGTTGAAACCTCCAAGGAAAATATGGTTATGAAATATGGCGAAAATTTTTTCGTACATTATTTATCATGTTTCTACATAATTTTATTTATGATTCATTTACCGTAAACCTCATCAGATGCTGAAGAAATAAGTGTCTTTCCTTGAGGATTTTTGCGCTTTATTCTAAGGTGCGTACATCGATATTGCAAAAGGTTTTCCTGAATCTTACGAGTATGTCAGTGTTTCTGCAGTATAATACTTGTTTCTTGGAATAATATTTTCAGTCATATCATTAAAGTTTGATTACGTCGGTGATTCACAAGGTGAAGAAAAACACGTGTTACTTCCGTATGGAAATGATCTGTTTGAAGAAATTTTCTTGTGAGGGGCGATGAAGCCTCGTTATTTTCACCATAGATCTGAGGAAAATAATGTATAATCCTTGTTCTTTTGTGTAATTCTGAATAATTTTGATAAAATTTGAGTTTTCTCAAAGCTTATGATAATGTTTAGCATAGTTTTTTTAGAACCTGACAAGAAAATTAAACCTGTAGCATAGAAATGAAAGTTTCAACTCCTTCATAGGGGAGTAGATCAAAGATGGTTAATATTTGGTGTTTTCCATATAGTTCTTATTGCCGTTGTCGCATCAGAACCTTGAGCTTGAGCTATCCATGCGCCACTTACTTTTTAGGTAGCGATTACGAAACTCAAAACTCACGTGTATCTTTGAACGTCTTGACACTGAGTGATATGTAAATTTGTTAAAAATTAATTGTGAAATGTAGAATTTTCTGTTAGAAAATAATAGTCCTCCGCTTCAGAGAATAGACAGCAGTATGTTATTCACTAGTTTAATTTCTCAAGTGCGTCCAGTAATTGACGTTAGTGCAATCTGTTACAAAGCTCGTAATGCAATTTAGAGCACTGCATCGGTTGCGTTTCTGCACAGTCGCACAGGAAACTTGGAGACTATTTTCTTACCCTACGTCGAGTGTTGGAAGGAGTTTGTTAGAAGTTCTCATGAAAAATTTATCGAAGAAAGTTGCTATCCTGTGAAGTTTGGAAATTCTCCGCTGATTTTTACTATACCACAAGTGTTATATGAGAAGTTCTGAGCTGAAAATGTCTCAGCTTCTTGTTAGGAAATGCGCTGCTGTAATAACCCTTGCCCCTCAGCATACCTCCGCTGCAGAAACAGGCATTGCCAAAGAAATGCAAATAAAGAATTGTAGCCTTAGTTTCAAATTTAGAAGTTCAGCCTCTCAAATGTTCGTTTTTATTTCTTCATAACACGTTGTTCAGGCTTCTGTGCAGACAACCTACCATGAGATAGGCTCATCTTACTTCAGTGATGATAAATTTGAACTGGAGGTCATGACAGCTTGGCTAACATGTCCGCCCTGACTTCCCTAAAAATGTTTCCGCTTCCGTAATGGAATGTAAGTGGAAGGGATTCCCCCCATAGCTTTGGAGAGGGCCGCTATGCAAGTATTAGAGTTGGCTCACTCATGCAAAAAAAGACTTGTCGATGGCAGCGCGCAGACAAAGTGACAGGAATTATCCAAACGATGTTTGTGAAGAAGTATTTTTATTGTTAAATTTGACAATTAGGGTTTATGATGATCGTAATCAGTCATATTATCTCTTTTTTGGATAACTGATTATCGACATTATTTGGCATTTTTTGCTTCTTTGTCATTGATAATAATGTGAAAAAATGTCATAAAATGAGGGTCTGCCAGCTTCAAAGTTTGGCTCGGCGATAATCGTAATAGAAGCATAAATTATAATCAAAGCGACCAGTGACCTTGGTGAAGTGATTTAGAATTAAACTGCAGTGGGCTATGTTTCCCCGTTGATCATGTTTTCTTGCTTCCAACTCGAGCAAAACTTCAATAGTCGATTTCATGTGGCTAAACGTTGTGTACTTACTTGGTTCTACAATTATTGTTTTTCCGAAATAGAATGCGTATTCATGCTCATCAAATCGCTATTTGATTTAACTGAAAAAGTGGTTCTTAAGCTTCGGTGACATATCAAGTTTCACAGACGATGATAATTAATAATTAATCAGTTGACTGGAGCATTCCTCGCTCAAGTCAGGATACGAGCTGTCGAGGTCTAACATGGCGGGATTTTTGCTTCGACTGGTCGTAATGATATCTTCATTTGGATCGTGACTGTACGTTACGACTCTATTCGAAGTATAATTATTAGGCTTTTAAGTTGCTCAAACATTGAACTTAGTCCATTTTTACTTCAGCTGTGGAAATATTGGCTGGTAAATTTTTTTAAATGCGCTTCATTTCCTTCTGGCTCATAATTAGTTCTATTGATGAATGAACCCTTGTTTTCTACTGAGTCATGAATCTTTTCGTGAGTTTTATTTGAGTTCCTCTAATACCGTTGAAATTCTTCCGTTTGGAAGAGGTAGGCTAGTTTGCTTAGTATTTTCAAAGAGCATTTATCCGCCTCACTGCGCTCGGCTGGTGACGTTTGCTCCACGCTGCTCGTTTTTTTCGGTTTGCTCTTGTAATTTTTTCAGGCGAAAATTTGATGTTAATTGAACAATTGTGCATGGCGGGCGTACGCGTGACTGGTAGTATTGAAAGGTAGCATTCTGGATGCCCCGTGCAATGCACCAAACTGTCGTTCTTCCCACCCGGACAACGCTGATGGCGATTGTCCTCCAGCGTATCACATGTATTCATGGCTTCTCTGGAGGTGTGTAGAATTACTCATCTTCGTTTTTGGGTGTAGTTCAGCAGTTAAGACGGCCCCGTTTTCCTTTCCTTGCTAGGAAGGAAAGACAGGAAGAAGAGCATGGCCGAGTTATGCGAGAGAAACACTTGTAACACGAAGGTTGGATGAAGAAAAGATGATGAGTGATTAGGAGTAAATGGCTGTTGCAAAAGTCTCAACTTAAATTACGTCTAATCTTAATTGAACTCCTCTTAAAAGTATTTGCTTCTTTCTTTTCTTTCGGGAGGCCGGCATTGCGTGCCACCGACCGCATGGGCTCGCGTCTACGATGTTTTATGACGACTTCAACCATCTGTTTTTTGTCTCATGGTTCCTCGACAATGTCCTCACCATTATATGAGTGGTTGCGGTGGCTAGACTGGTCACATAGTAATATTGTTAGATTTATTTCGTCCATAATTTTTTCATTCTCTCGAGACATGATATTTCATTGTTCTCGACAAGCGATGTGTTTTAACTTGCACCGACATTGAGACTAACAATAACGACGTACTCGTTACTGAAGAGGATTCGCTTTTCACACAGCGTTGCGCGCTGCTAAAGATGGCTATTCGGCATGTCATCACGTCTCAGACCACATACCTATTCTGCTTCCTCGATTGATACTGTTACGCCTTTCTCATTTCCTTGAGATCAATAATTGGTTAGCGTCGACTTTCTTTTCAGCTTGCTTTCTGCATTTAGCGATGGTAAGGGAATCAACGACTCCCGTTGCGGAATCGGCCTCATACTATAAGTTACCGATACGTACAACGAGTTCCATGGTGTAGTTTAGTAGAGCTATATTTGCTTTTCTGCGTCATTTCTTCGCGTGAGAGTGAGGATACGTCAAGAAAATTGTGTCCGGATCGTACGTCTTCAGTGTTTCGTTTCATTGAAACCGTCCCCGCCGTTGCTATATTTGCAACGCCTGTGCTGTAAAATCGTGGGATTTCCTGCATATTTGCACTGCATACACGAGCTCTGACTCGAGCCTTATGTCTCACAGTCACTGCGTACGTCTCGAGTGTTGTTTTTCTTGCTACCGAAGACGCTGACCATTATTGGCGGTTCCCCAAGAGCTGGATAAATATTGACTTTCTCTTCCCGGATTTGGAGAGCTGCGGCACTGGTGATCGAAAGCCGTTTAGCGGTGCCAGACTTCTACTCGAAACTTTCGATAGACGCCTGTGGATGTCACAGTTTTGAGGGTCGTCCTCCAGACGCTGTGTCAGCGAGAACAGTTGGTAATTAAATTGCACAATTCTTATTTCTGATCGTTTATTGGATTCGGCTAACTTCTTTGTGTGAGGTATCGCCCTGATCCGGTCTATTGAGAGCAATGTTTTTTTCATTTACGTGAGCTAGAATGACATTTCTTTCTCTTTGCAGTGACACAGTTCCTTCTTATTGAATCGGTTAATAGTTTTAATGTATTATTTATTTAATTGGTGCTTGTATTACTGAATTTATCTCGTCCGTTTCTTCGAGCGCAGAATTTACAGTTCGGTGATGGTTTTCATCTGTATTGATGTATACTACTATTTCAGTTGGTGGTGACATGCGTGAATGTGTCCGATGTGGATGCTTAGAAATAATATTCAATTCGCTTACTTTAGGTTACGCATTAATAGTGAATGCATGCTGAAATAAACAAGATATTAGATTCTCCGGTAAGTTCTGGCCGATTTTTAGTAGTTCATCTTACGACACATTTTAGAACATGATTGAGTCCGAAAAATAGGAATTGACTACGCCTTTATTCAAAGTACAATTCAAGTTATTTTTTCGTGGAAGAAGGTTTGATATCCTAGTACCTGTGTTAATTCTGTAACCCTGTAAACGGAATTGAAAAAAAAGTCATTTTTGGCACCTGATGCTTCTCTATTTCCTTGAAGGAGAAAAAAAATGCCTCACAAACAACCGAAGAAATATGCGAGTTTACGGTGACGATTCTTTATCCGAAAGAACTGTACGGAAGTGGTTCGTGAGGTTCCGAGCTGTAAATTGTAGCCTTATTGATAAACAGTGATCTAGCAGACCATTCTCTACGGACGATGTGCAAATCGTACCATTAATTGAGAATAACCCACATTGCACACCCGAGAATTGACAGATAGCATCAACCTTTCAAAATCCGCCGTTCATGAGCGCCTGGTAAAGCTTCGGTTCACAAATCCCTTCGATGTTTGGGTGCCACATGACTTGAGTGAGAAGAGCTTTATGGATCGCACTTCCATGGACTCCGAGCGAGAAGCCCAATTTTACTTAAGCCTCTAGCGACATGCGGTTTGTCTGGAAGCCTTAAAGGACACCATTGCAGACAGAACTTAATTTTTTGCTTACGATGATACTCTTATTCTCTTAGTCCTTTCACTGAGCTTGTTTGTGTTTGTTTTTGAGATTTCACTCAATGAACTGCCCATGCAGGCGCACTACGTGCTGTTTGTGTCGGCAAATTTCGATTAATATAAAATTTTCCTTTGATGAAGTAACTTCTCTTGCATCGATTTTTGTGAATATTGACGTTTGTTTCTTGTTTATGCTATTAGAAAATTGTTAGATGCCTGAACACATCCGTGCAAAGGCTTCATTTGTCGAACCAGTTGAACTTTTTATCACTGAGAGCCATGGAGTAGAGGAGAGCTGATCTTGGCTCACACGAAGTGACGACAAAATTTGAACTAAGTAGCCTTTCTTCTGGAATCAGTATCCGTCGCTCTTGATTTGAAGGGAAAAGTGCCTTCATTTTGCCATTTGAATTAGATTTTGTAAAGGTATATTCATATTTAGCATACATACAGTATGTTCATTCAATGAGTGTGGAACGAATTTCTTAATATTTACTATTTTAGTATTAAACTTCATAGGCTGTCTTCCGCTGTTCGGTAGATTAATTCACCAGCTTCATTGTTGGGTGATTATTCATACTTCACTTCTTGCCTAATTTTACGGAACTCTTATTTTATAAAGGTCGAAGTATGTTTAATATTTCCAAGACTTTTCAGATAGTTTGAACCATCCAAAATTGTGCGTTGCCGACTAGATTGTTTGTCCAATCTTCGTTCTTGTCATAGATTTCAAGTTTTTTCATTCTCGCGCAACTTCCCTTCGAGTCAAAATGAAAGAGTCGTTGGCCCCCTCTTCTTCATTGGAATAACTTTGAAATTTTCTTCCCTCGCTACCGATTATTTTCGAGCGCTGCATTTTCCCAAGTTGGCTAGCGACGAGGAAAGTTGCCGCTTTTTGCCTCGCATGCTGTCGTTTATTTGGCGTACTTTTAACTCGGCGACGTGCTTGCCAATCAACCCTTCATAGTTGGGTCTGTGTTCGCAATCATCTCGCAATTAGTGGTGATGAGAGAGCCATTGATTTGTGCGCCCCAATCATTGAATGAAGTGCCGTGCTAAAATGAAACTCCCTTCATGGAGACTCGTCGTTGGCTCTTCTTCGCGGGCGCGTGTTGAGAGGCCGACACAGGTGGCAACGCAAGAGCTTTCGGTTAATCCCTCCTGATCCTGATGAGAACTCTGCACGAGGCGAAGTTTATTGTGCTGAAACGAAACATCCGTTTCAAATCTTACGCGCCTATTGATTGCTTTGTAGCAACTCTTGTTATTTTAGCATTTTTTTAACTTTTGTGCCTTGTTTAAGTTCTCTAGTACACATGTTCCGCCGAAAAGCTCAAATTACGGCTTTGCGAATTTATCTTGCAGTATTGTTTCTGGTTTGTTTTGGCTTTTCTTGAGTGTGCTAGTTAATGTTCGTCATGTACCAGAATCTTTTAGTACAAGAAGCCAGACGGAGCATATCCTATTTGCAGGGCTTGTCCGTCTTTTATTGCGTAGTGGGTGTTTCATCACATCTTGAGAACCAGTTTTTTGTGGTACCAGTTGAAGAGCGAGAAGGCGAGCTAAACACTTCACGTCGCCATAAGCAGGCGTCCGGAAACAGTTCCGTATCTTGCCACAGGATGGCCCATGAGTCCGTGAGCAATTGTTATACGTCCGTTGCGCGTGTCTTTCATACCACGTTCAGTGCCGCTCGCAAAGGGCATGTCTGCCTTTTGTGCGTCGGCCGTACGCTTTGTGTTGACAGAACTGTGCCGTTTTAGGGGGTCGTAAACTTTTTCGCTAAGGATTTAAATGCTCAGGTGCATGTTTTTTCTCTTCATTGATTTTGAGCTGCCGAGTGCCTCGACGACAAGGTGTTTCCTATCGTCTATTTATAACGTCGCAGAAATGCATTGTTCCTCGCTTCGGCCATGAGAGTTAGTGGGCTTCTTGAGTATTGGCAATCCCTTTGCGAATATGAATTCTTGTATTCCCATTCGTTGATTGAAGTGGTAGCTTGGATCATAAAACGCATGCTCGTCCAGCCTGCGGTCGATAGAATTCCAAGCTACCAAATTGAGATTTTGCTTCTTGGCTCCCATGGTAAAGACTTTGTGTAACGAAGCCTGCGCCACTTCATTATGTAATTCAGTGATTACCTGCTCACGCATTTGAGCGTAGCGTGCATCAGACTCTTTTCTTATGCCGTGCCGAGTATCGGAATTTGAATGAAGATCGCAAATATTGACCGACTGCCATCTTCTCATTTAGGCATACGAGGACTGCTTCAGGCTGGCTCAGTCGGCCACGTGTTGACTTAAACATAAAAAAGGTGAATCTAACATCGATTTTCCCAACAGTTCACTTTTGATTCATTCGCTTCAAAGTTCCATCACCGAGTAAACTTGAAGGTTTTCCTGGTCCTGAGGTGGCAGCCCTCGTAACATCTGAAGGGAGACGTAACTGTCTGGCACTTCAGGTGAGGTTCTTTTCATGGTCACTTTTCATGTAAAATTGTGGACCTTTACGTTTGTGAATGGAATTCTCGTTAAGGATTCTTCGGAAATTTGACCAGTGAATTTTGTTCATTTCCAAGGTATAAGAATATCTTCCTCAACTCATCCTTGCCAATGCAACTTCTTTGAGTAACGCTTAGGCGTTCATTGTTTCTTAATTTGAGCTGCTTAAATTGACTACTTGTGACGGTGACCGCTTGTTGTAGTCACTTGCGTCAGAAGGTGTTATTTATGGACGGTTCCACTATTCATCTACAGTGCCCGACCCAGGAAAATGTGAGTCGAAAATGCTGCTTCGAAACATTTATTACCACTGCGTGCACAGCGTTGTGGCGTCGGCAGCTGTCAGGAACACGAAGCTTGAAGTGAGGGTGACGACAACGGACAGTTTTGTGGTCCGTCTGATGTATTATTTCCAGTCTGTCACTGTACACTTGAATATTTACGAATATGTCGATGTTCCGTTTCATGTGCGCAAGCATACTGCGTTTCGTTGAATCTGCATTGTCAAAAGGATCGACATGTATTTTTACTTCGATATTTTGTCGACAAACGTTCTTCTTTTTTATTTTCGGACGCTGTCTTGTCTCGAAATATCCTGCCGTTGTCGTTTGCTCGCTCTTTTGAAAAACATTGAACGTTCGAAGTGCAGCCGTTCATGAGCGTCTCAAAAAATATTTGCCGGCTTTTCTTTCCTTTTAAAAAACATGCAAATGTTTCCTGGAGAGTTTGTTCTCGAGGTCCTTGTCGTTAGCCTAATTCTCAAATAACATTTGCGTTAATTTCTGCGATGTTTAGATTGTTCAGAACCTTCGTGAAATTATTTTAGATACCGGCCTCATTCTCAGACATTTTGTTAGTTTTGTGAAGTTTACGCGTGTGAGGCTACTCCTTATTTTTCCAGTAAAATGTTTATCTCCTCCCTAGCGAAACGTGTTACAGCAGGGCTTGATGCAGCCTGTAACAACTGAGCTTGTCAATTGTGTTTTCTCTTTAAAAAAGTAAGTCAATTCAAGAGTGAATCACCCTCAGAGACTCTTGCTTTGGTAACAATACAGCAATGTAGAAAGTCTTCCATTGAAGCTGTGTTTTTTATGTATAATTCATCTGGCATGATTATTGCGAACAATGCTGTGTTGAGTTTCTTCGGACTGTAGTTGGTGTTGGATCGTTCAGCGAAGTGATGCCAAACTTCAATGTATCGCTGGGCAGCGACTTCCTCTCCAATGACTCCCTGGAATTTCTTCATTAAATTTTTAATTGCTATTGCACTCGTGAGCTTGAGCTTGCTTATTGTGTTGAGGTGCTTAATTACACTGCGCTGTTAGCGTTACTCGAGCGGTGCGTCGTGGCCAGAACCTCGGCCGCGTCTGCAGCACGCGTTGCGGAAGTGGTCTTCTCCGGGTCTGACTGGGCATCTGTTCATTTTCACGATCTCTTTCAGTTAGTCCGTCGGAGTTGCATCAACTCTAAACAATGTGGACTTATTTTTGGATAAGTTTTCAACATGCCTGTGCTCTGTCCGTAACTACAGTAGAGATTGATGGTATTCTCTAGCAATTGATTTACAGCCTCGTAATTTGATGATATTGTCCTATTTTTGATTGATCCGGTTTTCGTTTTGATCCGGTTGTATGTTAAACGAATTCCCATAGAAGGGTCCTGAAACCAATTTATCTTTTATATTTATTAATTAGTAGGATCTCGGAATGTTTCTCATAAATGCCTTGTTCATTTTTGTCATTATGGCACTTAGTGTGTTTTTCATCTAACGTATAGGCAGCTGATCACAAGCTTGGCCATTGGCAGGAGTCTTGACCATCAGTTCTGAGGGTGTGCTACAAGTGCCCACCTTCGTCAACATGTTCTCAGACTACAGTACTAGCTCCTTCGCGGTATCTCTACCTTGAAGTTTGTTTGTGCACAGGCCCGGGCCACACTGGTGTGCATCTTCACACAACTGCGTTGATTACCGCATTTATGCTCTCATATCGCCAAGCTGTTGGACAGTAGACTGCTCCCCATCCCAGACTGATGGATGTGAAGCAGGGGAAGCCTATCGGTACAGCCTGCATGCATAGAGAGTTCCTTCAGTCCAGCTACGCACAGCAGAATGAGCAATTAACGCATTTAGGAGTTCGTTTTCTAGCCTTTTGTGTTTTGCTCTGTGTTTCTTTTTTATCGCGTTTACGGGGAAACCTGCGAGTGTCGTGTGACTGACCTCACTGTCTTGTGTTTTCGAATCTATTTTTCTCTTAATTAATTTCTTTTACATGCGTTTCTATCTCGCTACGTACAGCAGCAGTAATTTGAAGAGATCTTCATTCAATTTCATTGTGATGATCACCTCAACCGATTGGATTGATTGGTTGAATATTAGTTCGTTTCAAGCTCCCTATCCACATGAAATGTAATACAAAGAGAGCGAAGAGAAGTAGGAATTATGTAGTACGGACTGTAGAAAACGTGTAATCTGTGTACAGGTGTGTTCCCCACCGGAGTCCCTGCGCATTGAAACACCAAGTTAAGCGAGGAGAGACAAAGAACAGACAGTGAAGGTGTAAAAACTGAAAGGAGCAATGTAGGCACAAAAAATAAAATTCCCTAAGGCCTACATATAGTTGAGGTAACCTAACAATGCTCTCCTGTGGTCGCCTGTTTCCATAGCATTAAAAAAACCTAACTAACCCAACCCTACAGCCTCTTCTATGCCCTCTGAGGGGTCAGTCGGATGGAAATTGCAATTAGAACTTGAACATTCTGGCATTTATAGTGCTAGTCAGCATGTCTTGCAACTTTGTCTTTCTAAGAGATAATCCCGCAGTCCTATGCACAATAAGCAATGTTCCATTTTACAAGGTTCCAATTTTTTATTCATTTTTGGATAATCTTTATTCTTGCGATTTCCTTTTTGTGCCTGTCATTTCTTCAGTGGTGGTCGGCGCATCGAATCGTCGGTCCTCTTCACTTGTGTGCATATTGTATTGTGTACGTACTTTATTTTTGAGGGTTTACTTCATTCAAAGTTTCAATATAATTACTGAAAGGACACTCGAGCAAGTACAGTGGCAAAACATATTGGTGAACTAACTAAAGCACGTCAGCCCAGCATTTGTTAATGGAGCCTAACGAGCGAATATTCTGGGGTAAATATCAAACTAAGCCCTACAAATTTCCTCCGAACTGTGCGAGAATCGAACGCGGTATCACATTCTATTCTATCTTTCCGAATGTGTATTTTAATCTATTTTGTACATTGTCTCCGCAGTAGGGAGCGTAGACTGCGTTAGTGAAGGATAAGTTCTTGTTATTAAAGAAGGGATGTTCTTTCCTCGTCATAAGGCAAGATGACGGGTCAGCGCTGAGTACACGATACTGTAAATATCAGGGTATATGCGTTGGACTTGTCAGATTTTTATTAGTTCTCTAGCGCGTCTTGCATTTTGTGGACCTGGATTTACAATTCTCGACCGTTATTTCGCTAAGTGAGGTCATTGTATAAGAGTTAGTGTTTTTACCTCTGAGGGATAGCGGCGGAATGCTTGAATTCATGCTGTGGAGTCAGGGAACATGTTTTTCCATTTTTACCATCAACTATTTTTCAGGGTTCTGCTGGACTTTGAGCTGAAAGACCTTGAAAAAGGCCGAAAAATATTTTCACGTTATTGCCTTGGCTTTTTCCCCGCACCGTGGCAATGGATAGGCCTGTTATAGCGGTCAAATTTTACAAGTCTTATTTATAGGTATGTTTGATCTATTACGATATCAATGGGCCGTTTAATCAATACATGTGCTGGTATAAATAATTTGGGTGTGGCTAACTTAAAAAAATAATAGCTTTAATATCACACCCTATATCTCAAGTCCGTATGGAGTTTTTCATATTGTGGAGTTCGTTTAACCAACGTGGGAAGTTTGCTGACCTGAATCTGAATTCCGGGTATATTTAGGTAATGGCGAAAATATCAAACTTGTAAGAACTTCACAATGATGTTGAAAACCGGGCCTCATTTGTGACGTTGCCGTCTCATTTTAGGAACTTTTTCCACACACCGATACCAAAAATTGGAAGACTGCATGAGGTGGCTCTACATGTGCGGACGTCAGTATATTTCACGAGATATCGATCTCGCCACTCAGGTTTGCGTGGCTCAGGTGTTTTTAGAGTCAGAGGCAAACGCTCGATCGCCGCACGGCTTGCTTGGACCTCATGACGGCCATTGGGGGGAAGAATTCGAACTTAGGCACCCGAATCGTGGGGTCAAAGTACGTCGAATTATTCTGTTTGGGCTCATCTTACATCTCTCTCTCTCCCTTTAATAAATAATATGTAAAGAAGAAGTGCACTCACGTACTTAGGTGCGTTTATAAGAATTTAATGAAAGAATTTTTAGGTTAAACAGCATCAAATGAATATTTTTATTCGTGCAAGTCTGGTTACAATTAACTTATTCCATATTTAATATGTACTTGCAAATGCATTTTTTGGTTGAACTAATGTCAGACAAATTTTAATTTCTATATTCTATTTTCTATTAGCTTATAATATTTTCGGACATCGGACAATTTTATTTTCAAAGTGCATTCTTTTACTTTTAACGTACCGTTGCGTTTTCCAGCTTTGAAGTAGCCAAAGAAAACATTCAAAGGTGAAAGACAACTCATCAGCAATAGCAATAGCTTGCGATGTGAAGGGAAGGAGGGGGGGAAGGGTTTCTTTCAATCCCAAGTGTCTTCAATAGCGTTGTATTAAATGTCTTCAATAGCGTTGTGTTAAATGTCTTCAATAGCGTTGTGTTAAATGTCTTCAATAGCGTTGTGTTAAATGTCTTCAATAGCGTTGTGTTAAATGTCTTCAATAGCGTTGTGTTAAATGTCTTCAATAGCGTTGTGTTAAATGTCTTCAATAGCGTTGTGTTAAATGTCTTCAATAGCGTTGTGTTAAATGTCTTCAATAGCGTTGTGTTAAATGTCTTCAATAGCGTTGTGTTAAATGTCTTCAATAGCGTTGTGTTAAATGTCTTCAATAGCGTTGTGTTAAATGTCTTCAATAGCGTTGTGTTAAATGTCTTCAATAGCGTTGTGTTAAATGTCTTCAATAGCGTTGTGTTAAATTAAGCGGTATTATAATGTTAAAATTCTCCTGATGGGATGAGACGAAGCTTTGTCGCTCTAGCGCCTGATGTGCGACATCAATGCACCGAGTAGCCTCATGATTAGTTCACAATGATTTTGAAGCCTCGTAACTGTGGCATTTTATTTGTCTTTAACAATCCGTAATATTTGCAACAAGCCTTGAAAATAATATCAGTGCATTGTTTTGTATTCCAAAGCATTCAAAACCGTCTATTCTGCACTTTTTGAACATTGACTGCTGATTCACTAGAGTATATTTAATACATTCTCCAAAAAACTCAAGTTCTTATGTAGATTAGTAAAATTATTTATTGAAGGGTGAAGTATAATTCCAGAAACTCAACCGCGTAGTAACTGTTGCTTGGAGTGATCTGAACATCGTACGTTAAATAAAACATAGACATCCTATTCAATATTTTCCGTAATGAAGCTTATCCTAATGTACCCAAGGGCTTTGCCATCTTGTTCGCTCTCCTTGTATTGATGTCGACTGTTTTTCTTGAAAGTTTTCAATGGATTTTCTGACGGCTTCATTGAGTGTTAATCAGCACGTAATCTGTTGTGCTTTGAGCTTCGCTATTGAGTTTGCTTATTTTTTAGCTCTTGTTGTTGCCGATAGTCTAGAATACGCGCTATTACAGCCGCGCGTAGGTGTGATCCGTGACCAGCTTTTGTATCACGCTTCTGTCAATCCAGACGCTTTCAGGAGTTGACAAGAAAAAATAAAAGTTTAACTACGCTGCTAACTCTGAAAATTTATATGTCATTACTTTATATCCACTTCCACTGTTGAAGCATATTATGTGTTATTAGTATTTTAAGAAAAAAATAGCTATAATTGTCAAGACACTGCAACGCGTGTTGTGTGGTATACGTTCGTTTGGCAGCATAGGTAGCTGCGTGAACAGCTTACCCACACCAATATTGCGTAACACTGGTCAAATGAGTATTACGGAAGAGCTCGTATAGTTTTCGATTCTTAAAAAAATAACCCCAAATATTACCGGTTCGAATTGAGAGTTTGAACATTTGTAGTTCACTTTTTAATGTGGTTTGCATCTACGTCGCTGTCGCTGCAGTTTCGTTTGTTGCATAACACCTCATAATTTGTGTGTCGTTGAACGCTATACGCACTGTATAAAAATCTGTGTACAAATGAGTACACGAGATAGCAGTATGACTCAACTACGAATTGCGTGTCGAAGAGTAGTGCATTATTATTTCGTGTAAATGTACAGTAGGTGCAATAAATATCCGATTCATGGTCAGATTTTTTTAATAGTTATACGACAGTAAAGTGAATGAAAATTGAACAACTTAAGTTTATTTGTACGCTGAATTCTAAATCGCTATGATAAAACACATACAGGATAGGGAAGCTATGATATAATATAGACTAAATATCAGATTATCGCATGTAAAAATATCCAACGCACTTTCAAAATAAGTTTTAAATCGATAATAAATAGCCTTCGAGCATTCCGGAGTGGTTGATTTGACGCAAAAATTGTGTAAAGTTTCCTAGAAAAATAATCTACTTCGTCCACTTACTAAGAGTGGATGTGAGTCAATGTCCAAGAGCTGCTTGAGAAGGATGTCATCGTTCAACGCTCTAATTCTAATACGGCGAAAACTAAAGAATTTTTACAAAAAGAGCAGAGGAGTAATTGTTCAGTTACATAAAAAAGGCTTGGACTATGGAAAGTTTTATTTATGCTAAAAATATCAATCTCAATCATTGGGGACATTATTCGCCGGTTCATGTCACATCAGTCCACTGCAAGTCTAGCACGTTTTCAAACCGTACAGCTAAACATGTAGTCCGCAAAGTAAAGCAGAACCCTCGGATGACTCGATCTCAACTTTAAAATGCTTTGGAAGAGACTGGGACAAATTATGCAAAAACAATTCGAGCTGTTCTTAGAAACGAGGGATTTCGTTCTTGCACACCAAAAAGAACACCATTATTTAAGGCAATTTAGGTCATAAATTGTCTGAATTTTGCCAATGTACATTTAGAAGAGTCTGTTAGTTTTTGGGACGCTGTGCTATGGTCTGACGAGATGAAGATTGAGTTATTTTGGTGGAATAGTGTTAGTCATGTTTGAAGGCAGTGAAGCTAAGTGCATTATTCTAATAATAGAATCCCAACAATGAAGTTTGGTAGAGGCAGCACAATGGTGTGCAGCTGTTTATCCTTTGTAGGTCCTGGCAAACTTATTATTTGAGGGAAAGTGAATACTTGATGGATTCTGGACGGTAATCTCGTACAGTATGTCAGCGACTTGGAAGTTGCCTAGAGAATGGACGTTGATGCAAGACAACGATCCAAAACACAGCCAAGGACACCAGCGTGGTTTCAGTAGATGAAAATAAAGGCTGAGGGATTGCCAAATTAGTCGAAGACCTAAATCCTATCGAGATCCTATAGCAAAAATTAAAACTGAAGATTCAGAAAAGGAACTCTGGAAATCTAACAGATTTAAGAAGAATGGGCCAAGATGTCCACAAATATTTGCAAGAACTTCATAAGTAATTATCATAACGGTTGTAAGCTGTGTAAACTGATTTTTTAGTATCGGATACTTTTTAAAACGTTCATTCGATATTTTGTCGCAATCGTAGTAATGTTTTACTATTTGTTGCTTCTGATATCGGATTACTATTCAGCTTATAAAATTACAGGAGAATTCAAAATTGTCGAATAATTTTGCTGCTGTGTAACTTCGATAAATAAACTTTTAACCATGTATCGGATATTTATAGCTTCCCCTCTATGCTAAATTTGCTACAACGTACGCAATTCTTTTCATGGTAGACATGTCACTTCATTTCGACCGAATCCCTGAAGCCGTGATGACTTGCACGTATCTGGCCGTGCCTCTGAGAGACCACTCATTTGAAGGCTGTGATCATGGGAACGGAGGGCTATTTTGAAGCATGTTCACTATACGCCAGATTCGCAATAAGTACGTGTATTTTTCTGTATAATATAGTTCGCTATATGCTTAACTCAATTTTTCTTTCTTAAGTGACGTTTGACTTGCCATAAAAGAGCAACGAGCTTTGTAACGCTCAATGCGTGAATTGCCTTGAGCTTTGAGGTACTGGGAAATAAATTACTGCTGCTGGGCATTACTTACAGAACTTTGTAGAGCATTTTTGTCGGATCTACTACATCAAATCGGATCTACTACAACGTGAAGTTGGCTGTGGTATTTTATTATGACTTCGATGCTTTATGGTGACGTCAGAACGATGAAAAATATTTACTCGGAAAGCGCAAACAAATCCTTCATGGTTTTTTTGAATTTCCTCGTAGTGGTTCCCCGTTTTGTTTGGAAATGGAGCTAATCCAGTCCAGGGTCATGCTTTGAATGCCGTCAAGTTGCTCGCTCTTTTCAAAGGATCGCGCTCTGAATCTGGCCCTTGTGAAGCCCTCATCAAAATATTTATCCTCTCGACTGTTTAATTTTTCTCGTTTCGCTGGGATTTGTCTAGCGAGGGAGCTTTGTTGGAAATTCCGCTCTCAAATATTCTGTTTGGTATTGATTGCGTCGCGTGCCTTTTTGCCTCCAGTCTCGACAGTGCTGGCGGGTCGCAAAAGTTTTAGCCTGAACTTTTCGGGATTTGCCATTGAAGTCCCCGAGTGGGGCTTCATTTCTACGAGTATTTCGCTATGTTTTGGTGGGTATTTGTGTGCGCCCAGCGCACCGCACACTCCTGGTCGGAGCCTATTTTACGGCCAGAAAAAGACTTAATGCTTTCAGTTCAGTGACTTCTAATTGAAGCCTAGTATTTTTAAGTATTTTTTGTGTAATGGAGCGAGCTGTTTTGATGTTTTGCATATTTATATTTTATTATTTTTTATATTCGGTAATCGTTATAAAACTGAACTCATACGTTAATATTAATTATTACAATTTGGAACTGTTCTCATTTGGGAATGCTGAAATTGATCGTGTTTGGAATAGTACATGTGTGCAACGGTATTCCAATTTTATTTATTTTTGTACGGCATATTGCACAACGATCACGTGATGCTGTGAATATATGAAAAACGCTCGTAAATCTCGTCTGTGAGAAATTCGTATATATGGTCAGAAGTTCGTGGCCTAGGCATGCCATTGGCATTTGACTTACCAACCCAGAAGGTGCGATGCATATTAATCTATGCTTTAGATGTTATTTGCATTCAGAAGAGAGATTGCTCCCCCGTGACATTGAGCAGAAATGAATGATGGTGCGGTGGCGAGGTCGTCCCATTTCCTGGTAATGCGTGCTAAACTTGGCCGCGCCTGGGTGTCAGGCCTAAATAACGTGTTCATGAATGTATAATGCCTCTGAATAAATGCGCAATGCCTGCTTTTGGGGTCGGAGATGCTTTCTAAAGCTTCCAAGTTTGGCCCGGAATTATATGATATTATTCGGTCTCTGTCAAGCATTTGTTCAAAGCAGTGTCCTTTCCTCGCAGCCGCGTTTGCAAAATGCCGGCGAAATTTAGAGAGTACCTTCGTCTTTTGAAGTTGGAAATGACGAGCATGTTCCTGAGAAGCGTCTCGTTATTGCTTCCAATTTTTAGGCATTTCGACAGGGAACATGGATATTTGTCTCTTTTCTTATTGGTCTGGGAGATATTGTGTTGGCAGACAACGGGGGAACTATTTGCATTGAAAAGTTCGTTCTATAATATTGTTCTATTAATTTTGTGCAATTTTTAAAACATTTCTCGATCAAGGACATCTTATTTTTATTTTGATATCACTGTTACGTCATGGGACTATTCGATGCTTACGTTTTGGTTCACTAGTTCAGCTCCCTCTGTTTTTGTGGTTACGAGTACTTCAGTTGGTTTGTCATGTCTGTAAGAGCTACATGCTCTCGTGCTGTGCAGGGCTTATTAGCTGCGTCCCTAATTTGCCCCACTCGACACAGCCATTCGCTTGCGAGGCCGCAGCGCGTTGTTACAACCGGCGAGTTCTGACTTCGCGAGACGCGGAAACTTTCTAACTGTGTTGTGTTCTGTTGCAGCTCGTCGGAGGCGAGTTCGACATGGAGCTCAACTTCGTGATACAGGACGCGCACAACCTCAGGCACATGCTCGAGCTCCTGGACCACTGCCCGCCGCCACTACAGGTCAGTTTTCTTCGCGATTTGGTTTCCTTTTTCAAAGCTCAGAACCTATTCGCACATCAGATGGTCGTCCGTTTTCCCAGCCGTTTTGCGGCGGTCTTTTCCTGCCTCGCTACTCTGGTGCGTTGTGTTTTTAGCTTTTAGCACTTGGTGGTACTTGGCACGTCGGGTGGTATGTGGTTGCTTAAGCTATTTCTGGAGATGTATGCTGGTGATGTCTGTTCTTGTGGTTGCACATTAGGAAAAGTAGCGCTCTAGGAGTAGCACCAGATGCATTAAAATCGGCAATACTTAAGTAGCATGATGATGTGAATTTAATTTCATAGTTAGTAAATAGTATTTTTCACTCTCATGAGAGTGGTGCAAGGATTCTCTTTTACAGCCCTTCTACACGATCGTCTAAGATGGTTTATTTGTAGACGTCATTCTTGAATGTTTGAACTGATAGGATGTATTTGCTACTGTAAAAGCTTACTTTGAACAGATATTGTGGTTTATAGTATTCTTTAGGATAGTATTCTCTCAAGCCATGGGTCCATTGTCCGTTTACCTCAGAACGATGCTACGGAGGGACAATCTCCCGCGTATTTAAGTAACGTTACATTCCCAGAAATTTCATCCTACATCTGGTCGTTTGGGTTTTTATTTTTCAGTATTATGATAGCTCGCTTCACGTCTTCTTTTTGGTTGTAAGATTCCCTCGTTCATTATTCTCCAGTTATTATTTACACTTTTTCCGACTTTTGCCCCCTGCAACCAGGTCATTGCTCGCACCCTCGCTCTCGCAATCAACCCTTTGCCACTATTTTATTGGCATTTCTACTTAATCAAGACTATCTATGCTGATCCTTTAGATCAGCACACCGACTTACTGGTAATAGTTTTTTGTAATTTTCTTTTTTATCTCTCTTCATTGCTCGCTTCCCATTCTGCTCTAGCAATAATAAGTACGTATTTTCACCCTGAGGCACCCCACACACGGTGTGAGAAGTGGTTAACATTACTTCTGTTCAGAGCGAGCCATTGGGAATTGTCTTTAAAGGCACCCCGGGGAGCGTTGTAGTGGAGACATGGTTTATTGCACGAGTTTGCTGAAAGTTTGGTTACTGAGAATTTCGCACTTGGTTCAACCCTTATATGCATATCTCTGTGTTTTTCCTAATTTGTATTACAAGAAATTCTTGATATATCCACCGACATGAGACCGGATAAATCGACAGAGTGCATAAATGGAAGTACGGTATTAGGTCACCGAAGATGTAAAATGAACACTAAATTAAGGTTAACTGTGATAATTACTATCCGAGTATACACCTATTCTAATAATTATTAAAGATATAATAAAACAAATTAATCAAACAGAATATATTGATATTTGTTCGTGTATGTTGTACATGCATACGAAGAAAATTTATATGTATGGCAATTAATGCTTGTTGAAATTATGAAGCTTAACTATACATAAGCTTTGCATTCTATAATTAGAAATGGCATTAACATTTTAGAAATGTAAATAAACGAGGGTTTCAGCTTTGCATATCCCGACGCATTTCCTCCTAGCAACAGTGTAACCCTGTCTTTACGGAAGTTCCAACCTGAACAATGTTGCTCAGTGAACATAGGATCGGGAAGGCACTGTCTTTTGGAGTCAACCAGTCTCATCGCAGTTGTAAACTTGTTCGGGAGAGTGACCACCCTCTTGAGATAATTTCTCTAAAAGTGAATAGATTATCAGAGGCTGCCCTATCCTCAGCACCGACGGCTTCTCCAGAGAGTTTAACGTTTTTTAGACAGAATCTCGTTTTGAATCTATGAAACTAGTCATTACTCGCTTTGAAGTTTTCAGATCCTCCTTCTTTTTCTTGAACCACCTTAAATAGTGTAACGGCTTTCTCTCTTATAATACGTGCAGATAGCACAGAACTCTTTCTCTTTTATTTTCTATCCGTCCGTACAATAAACTTTCCATGGCACGCATTGTAGAATTGCGATTTTTTGCCGAACTATTACTTCCCTTACAGTGAAGAGTGCTCGCACATTGCCAAATTTTCTCTCAATTTTTCTTAAGTTTTCTTATGGTTGACACAGAGACAAAAAATCCTTAATGATTTTAGTAGTCGGTTGTCCTTTGTTCAGTTTATCTATAATAGTTAATTTTTCCTTAATACTAATTTTTTCTTTTACTGTCACTCATACGGGTAGCCATAGTCTATAATTTATTAGTGTAAAGGAAACTAAAGCACGATAACGGAAGGAAGAGGCAAACCAGAGTCAGCGCGTCCTAAGGCTTTTTCTTTCGAGAAGTGTGTAGAACAGCAGAGAGTTTGGAAGACGGACAAATCGTGATACCCTGTGCTAACGGAGAAAACAGTACAAGATATATTGAGCCAGGGACAGATCGAGAGAGCGATAAATCGAGAGTTTCCTGTAGTTCGTTGATTTACCAATCTTGAAACTTCTCTCACAATTTTTTTCGATGCAGAACATTTCTTTCATTTTTTATGCATGTTTCTTCACTAGCAGTTGGTGGTCATTAATGTCGGTGCTGTTTCCACGTGGTTCGGAGGGATGCAACGGCTTGGTTAGGAAGGGAAGGATTTTTCGAAGATAAATCACCTTCAACATCAGCATCAAGGAAACCTTATATCACCAGGAAATATAAGGGTTCGACTTGGAGTTCTTTCTACAGCCGGGTGTGAAAGTGGACTTTGTTTTCTTACTTTTGTTGTAAAACATAACTTGAACACGGGAGGTACATCAATTTAGTCGCTAGGATTAGTAAAGTAGCTAGCGGAGAGGCTAACCAGGCCGTTGGCCTCGAGACTATCTACTATCTACTCCTCGCATGCTATTTCTCGGGAGAGAAGGAGGCATCCTGCTATCGCTTACCTCATATTTTGCTAAGGTAACATCACACATTATAAGTTGGGAATCCGCGAATAATTTCGGTCTGAGACAAGAATTTCAGCTGTTTAAAAACAGATCCTAAGTCAGGGATTTTTAGCTCGAACGTCGTCTGTTGATTTCATTTGTTAATGAAGTAGACGCTTGGCTCGACAATTTGAATTAGTGTGAGATGTACGCTTGACTCGACAATATGAAATAATGCGGGGACAGACCCATCAGTCTCGGCAATATGAATTAATATTTCGAAAAGAGGATCCAATTACGTACAGGACGGGGCAAATGACGTGGACTTGGGGACGGTAAATTACTCTCCTGACATTATTAGTGCAAGGCTGAGATACTTGAACTGGAAGCTTTTTTGATTTATGGACTCGAAATCCTGAATATTTTTGTGTATGCAGCTGAGTTTTTTTCGTCTCTTTACTTCTTTACCGTCACTCTTCATCTTACAACACATTATCTGATCTCCCCGTTCCTTCTGTCGTTCTGCCTTTCGTCTTTGTCTTTTGTGTCTCCCAGTTGACGTCTTTCGTCAATTTCACGCGTCCTCTGTGCCATACAAATGCGCCACCAAGACTTCTGTCTCTGCTCTGGGCCGCGGTACTCTTGTGAGTGGCGCCTAATATAATATGATAATTATCCCGCATCGGTCTTGGCTCCACAGTCGCGAGTAACTGCCACTAACATTATGCAAACCCTTGCATGGCCTCGCCACGGCGCTGTTTTACATTCCTTAATGTCGCGCATCTGGTAAGGTAGCTGCTCTGCATCTGCTGTCGTGTTGGATAATCAAAATTGGGTCCTTCTCAGAGTATGACGAGGTTTTTGTATGCAATCATTTGTTCTAATCATAATGGCAATGCGTGGTTAGTTCACCATATGGCTTCTCACTGATCAGACGTGCGTAGTGAACCGGGATTGAAGGCATTTTCTTTGGGGTGAGAAGCTTTAGAAGTTCAAGTGCAGAAAGGGGTGATATCGGTAATTAAGTTAGCATTATAAATGTATATAAATTCAAATGTATGGAGAAATGTATCTTTACAAAGGTGTACGCAGAAATCTATCGCATGGTTGCGCGAAGCACAAGTTTGTAATTGTTCTGAGAATTTCGTGTGTCTGGATGAACAGTTCATCTTTTTATTTGTGCGTGCATGAGTATTTTTTGAATGTGCAGGGTGTAGCCAAAAATGGAACAACGCTTTGATTGATCATACAGTGTACGTTAAATATCGTGCTATTAAATACTGAATTAAGTACCGTAAACTAAATAAGAAATAAATGCATCTGTGTACTTCATAATGAACGTTGAAAACAAATGATGCGATATTTAATATGCCCTCAATGAATTAATTAACTGGGTTAACATCTTATAACGCCACTCTGTATTTACCTAACAGGTTTTTCAATCATCTCGTGGTTACATTATTTGTTGAAGGATACATTCAGTTTTCACTGATTCTTTTTGCTCCATATTCTATTAATTTTTTTAGCTGCAGCCGCATACTTGAAACGAGGGACTTGTTACTCTATTTTGCTTGAGGATAAATTAATTTATGTGTTCAACCTTGCGGCTATTTTGCGTGAGAAGAGTCATTAATTAAACTTCGTTTGAATTACTTCTCAACTTTTTCTTCCGGAGAATATTCAAAGTTCATCTGCATTTCCTATCAGAAGTTTTACCCGGCAATTCTCTACTAGCTGAATTGAGGTAAATTATGGCGTTCAAGGTATAGTTGAGCGTTCATTCTGAGCTGTCATGCCGTCTGCAAAATGGTGACGATCCATTTGCAGGGTCTGGAGCTAGACAGCGCAAGCCCAGTTAATTGTGAGCAGTAATGGCGGCGATGAAATGTTGCATCTTTACAAGACGGTTGTTTATACGTTAGCTTCGGAGCGTGCTTTGTGCTTGCTCATGCTGTTTATCGTGGTTTATAGAGGCCTCATATTGAAATGCGATTTGGTGCTATTTAGAAGACAGGATTTTTCATTTTTCTGGCAACGGTTACTTTCTAATTATGAACTCAACGTTGGTCGGATTATGGCAGTGAATCTGGAACTGTTTAAAATTTCGTTGCAGCTCTACATTTTTGTTGGCAGAAAATTAATCAATGGTTGATTGTGAGAGTGTAAGACTTTGATTACAAGCTCCGACATTGAGTATAAAAATGAACCATTGCTGCTTACATTTATCAAGACGAAACTTAAGCGTTCATTTTTTTGCGAATGTTACGTCTTCCATGATTCTGACGTCAATTAAATCGGGCGAAACTTGCTTTCTGAGGGCATCGCACCTTTATGCCTGAAGCGACCAAACGTCTTCATGAGTTAGTGTACGAATGGGACTTAAGTATATGCAGTAACTTATTTCTCTCACTTTTTACTACACGACAGAACAACGGTTAATAACGGATGGCAAGATGAAAGTGTGTGATCATATTTGGTGTATTTTTAGGATCTTCACTCATGTATATGTATATCTCATATTTTCTTGTTGGATTTAAAACGCCGTCTCAAATTGTACACTGTGAGTGGAATAAATACTTTTCAATAATCTGCGTGGGCTTTGTCGACTCCTATGAAATTTTTAACTTAAAGAGGAAAAGGAAAGCCAGCATTGGCACGAATCCAATTCAGAGTTCGCTCGCGTCTTATCGAATGTCGCCATTTTATAATACTTACTCGTTTTGAGACACTGTCCCCAAATCAATGAACGTTATACAGTTGCAGACGTGCGGTGCATAAACTTTACAAGTGTTTTTAATTCAATACTTACATATTCATAGCTCGATAAGCTTTTTATTGTGATTTTCTTTTTGTGCTTCATTCACAAAGGATAACCGTCATTGCTAACTGTTTAAACCTAGTCTTGAACGCTTCTTTTTATTCTTAGTTCATACATTTCTCTCTTTCCACGAGGGATTTGAGACTACTCCTACATTTTTTGCGGCTCTTGACGTGCTGCGCCTTCATATCCATTGGAGGCGGCCGACATTTCTATTAAAAGTTACGGTGTTTCTCGTAGCATTCTTGCTCTCAGAAGTGAGGTGTCGTTCACAAAGTTTGGTTTGTACTGCAGTGGCGGCGGAGTTGCTCCAGTCGAAATCTCTCGAGCAGTCACATCACGCTTTCCTTAACTGCGTCGGCTTCTGCATTGGTCTCGGCAGCTTTTATTTGCTGCCAAAACATGTGCTCTCCGTTCCCTTTTTGGACCAAAAAATTAGTTGTTTTGTTCATATTATTCATGAGTAAATTCTTGTTGTGCTCACTGGGTTTGTTTCTTTTTTGAAAGTCCTACTTCGTATTATGAGGGACGGAATTTTTGGTATATTTCATACATATTTCTGTTCTCTCGCTAATAAGAGTATCCGTATGAGAGATTTAGTGTCTACTTTGCGATGAACATTCGTTTTAAGTTGCTTTGCTGAGCACTGCTCTCTCAGGTGATTGGCCTGCTCTTAACATGAGTTTCAAAACATGCTTAGGCGTATTTTTCTTGGGCTAAGGAAATTGTGTTGGTGTAATCGTTACTTTAAATGTCTGCGTCAGGGTAGATATACTTTCTGAACATTTTGGAAACGAATTTTATTGGAAATTTTATCTATATTTTACACTAAGAATTCGTGGGTTAGTTTCTCTGTACGGCACTGTTAATGTTCACTCTAATTAATGTATTTAAATTGCGATTCTTTTTTTTTACTCCGGCTCTTGAACAAATCCTCGTTCTAGAAACGGCAATTAAAAAAAAACTAATGAATGTTATTTGTACCCAATAAAAGGTGACATTTTCTCATCTGAGTTTGGCAAAATCTAATTAATTGAATTGACAAGCTTGGAAAATAGACAAATAAAGCAATGCGAACGCGAGGAAATGAGTAAATGTTTCTCTGACTAGGCACTAAATTAGAGACTGCTCATTGAATAATTTTTTTTGAATGAATTATTGTTCAGAAGTGAAGCTCTTCAGGGTTGCCGCTCATACCTTTGCGATAGCATTGATAACAATTACTTCAGAGGCGAAGAGTAGTCTTTGTACCCAGATGAGAGCCCTAAACAGAGAGCGTTGAGTTCGTTTACCGGCTCTCCGTAAGGATTTTGGCGCCAAGTAGCATTCCTAATGCATGCTCGTTGCATCTGTAGTCGTCGATTTTCGTTGAGATTTACCTCAGCTATAAATTGGCCTTCGGGACTTCTATCTTTGGAGTCCACTTCGTTTCTTTCAATTTTCGTATATTCTTCGCCACATCTTTGTCTTTTCTTCCTCTTCAAATTTGACTTGCATATTTTCTATGCACTGGGGATTCTGTGTGGTAACACACCTCGTGCCTGAATATCCGTTCTCTATAGTGCACCCTGAATAGTCCTTTCTTTTGAATACTTCGGACGACATTTCACGCGGATAGGGATCATTAAACCAACTAGTAATCTAATCTACCTTGTGTTACAAGATTGGTGCTACTCAAACGTAAACTTAGGGACTATTTTTTCCAAATTGCACGCAAATATTACGTCGTTGTGCTATGCAGTTGTCAGTGCAAGTGCCGTGAGAAAATGGACTCGCCCGGATGAAAATGACTCACAGATTCTGGGGAATAGTCTTGGTTTTTGTTTGCTTCTAAAGGTTCCATGCAACTTGAGACTCTAGCGAAGCGCCAGAACAAAATGAACTGAGGTCGTTTGGTTGAAATTCACCCGATTTGTGATTGCTGCATTGGTTCCATGAGAAGTGAACATGCGTTGACGTGTGGTCCGAGAGTCAGCTTCAATGAATTGTTAAATCTACTTGTTCAATAATAATATGTCCCAGTCTCTTCCCATTATTACGCAATAAACTCTACGGATTTTGAGTTTAGTGTTTAACTAGCTCCTCCTCATAAAATACTTGTTTTCTGCCGGTGTTCATTCATTGTTACTTTAACAATTTATGATTGTAGAGATGTGTACTTTAATTAGGAAACCTTCTTCTTATTCCTTCTGGCTTCTGTTGGAGTATTTGATTTTTGCTTTCGAAGCGCCTAACGTGCGTGACGGAATGCGCTCAACGTACGTGACAGAATGCATACGAGAAGAAAGTTACAACCAATTATCGATTACTTCAATTTCTTGGAGGTGGGCTTTTTAATTTGTGTTAGTAGGTATATCGGGTGATTCATTTGTATGAACAGTTTATTTTTATAATTTATAAAATTCATCTCTATTTGGTAAATGTTCGTAACTATGTGTATTTCGGTGTAAGCGCCGACCACGAATCACATCGCCATTATTGGTCGTCAGAGTGAGCATTGATTTTTCCAATGACATGTTGCAGGCATCAGTGAATTTTCCTGTTTGTTGTCAGTAATGTTTCATTTTAATGCAGCCGAGGTTCACACGTGCGCTGACCTGACCGTTAGAGTGTGTGTAGGGCATCTGACCTTGAACAGTTGTGCCATTATGTAAACGATATTGTTTTTCTCACCTGAGTTTATTTTATTTAAACCTTTGTTGTAACGTGAATTTCACAGTATATTTTGCTTAACGTTCAATTTTACACAATTACTCATAATTTAAATTTAAATTAAAATAAATTTTCCTTACCATAAATTACCCTAAATAACTTATTTTTGTAGCATTTTCCTTATCTTTTGTTGAATATGATTCAGTTTTAAAAGCAACACACTAAGAAATTGGTTAGAAAGAAGGATGCGTCGAGTTTTTGCTGGAGTTCTTCGGTTGCCCTTGTCCGATTCTCTGGCCGTGTATTATGCTAATGAAGTGCCGGCAGACTGGCCACAAGAACGCCAAGATCACCTTGTGTTTGTTCGGGGCTTAATTTTTGGAAGTCTTCTGTTTGCTTCGACGCCAACTTTGACCTGAGCAATTGTTACGCTTGTCTTCCCAAGATGTCTTCAGAAAGGAGGAGAATGAATTTTCTTCCTCGTAAGCCATTAATTTTTTCATAGTTTTCTTGTTGGAGCCACCTATGTAAATTGGAAACCTGCGTACTGTAGCCATTAGCTTCCAGAATTAACATGTGCCTCCTCGTAGGTTGGCGTTAGGCCGAGGTGATTTTAATCCTGCCACATCTTCGTACTGCCCCCGCGGCTGTTTGTGCTCGCATGACTTACTTTGGTCTTTTTTGCTCAGTCGTTGCTTGCTTTGAGGTCGTGGCTGCTGTACTATTCCTACGGAAATGAAATCCCAATTTGCGAGAGCCCGAGGAGCTCTGCTTATGTTGTGTGTACCTGACATATTCTAATTGCCCTTGCATTTTATCCGTCAGCTTGGAATATCGGATAGCTAACTTAAATTAACTTTGTGCGTCTCAAGATGGCCAAAACTTAGGATAGCCGCGAAAAATTAGGGTATTATTTATTTAGTTTGTGTCATAGGGTGGATGTGAATTCTCGCTACAGTGTCTTGTGTCCTCTCTGTGTAGGCCGACAATTATGTGCTATTGGTTTCTGTACAGTCTCGAAGGGAATGATAGTTTCCGTATTTTAGCATCTATTGGATGTTTCAGAAAATCGAATACGTCGAGTTTTCAAATCTAAATACTGGTAATGTCCCAGCGCTCTAATTACTGCCTTATCAATCAGCCTTGGAGATAATGCTGCCCGGTTCTTCTCCAGGAGGCTGCGCTGTTGTTAGCGCTTGAGAAATTATGGGAGTAGAGAGTTGATGTATTTTATAGAATGCTTTGTGTGAAGCTGTGTATAGTACCGCTCGGTGCCGGCACCGCGGCTGCTGCATATGACAGTGATGGAGTGAACAGCACAGACCTCCGTTATTGTAGGTCTACTCGTGTGTTCCAGTTGCATCCTTCTGGTCATTCTTGGCCAAATGGCTCTCATAGATTGATGCTCGGCTCAGCTGTTGGTCTCTCGTTTTTGTGACAGCGACGGCTGCTTACTTACAATGTCATAGCTCGTGTCTTTGGAAGACTAACGATTGTTTTTTACTCTCCGTAGTCGTTGGTACCTTTTCTGAAAAGCTCAGGTAAATATTATCTCTTGAAGAAATGCACTCGTTTCCTTTTGAAGCTTACGAAGAGGTATCGACCCTAATGGCTGGCTAATTGATCTTGGCCTCGAATAAGGTTTCCGCCGTTTACAAGGTGTTCTTAAGTATTTGACGAATTAAAATCATTGTCATGTCAGTTTTTACTGTTCAGTGGAGGAATACAATGAAAAATATTATTAAACGTATGATTCTCTTTGAGTACACGTAAACAAAAATGGCACTTTTAAAATGGATCCGTTCTTTTAAGAGCAGATCTGAACCCATCGGCCGAAGCTAACAGCGGTACTTGATTAGATCCAAGCTCATAGGAATGGATCCCATTTTACATCTGAATTTTTTATTATTGTGCGCACTACTGTGAAGGAAAGATTCACTCATTTTCCTTTATATATATAAATATATCCTCCAGCTGTACGTGATTGTATTGTATGGTAGTAACTTTCTATGATTGCTATAAAACTTGCGGTAATACGTAGGTTTTGCGGGCTCTGAATCTTGCGATCAAGCTTGTCGCTGGCTGCGGCTGATAGCGATCACTCGCTGATCTCATCTCTCCCACGCTGCCGTGACTCGCCCCACGTCAGCTCTGCATTAAATTGTCGTGACTTGGTCTTCGATGCACTCTGACGGCTAGCCCCGCTATCGCATGAGGCGAGTAATATCCTCTGATGTGCGGTAATATTCTACGGTGATATTGCTTCCCTACAATGCAACTTTGTCTGAAATCTTGAGGCATCAGAGGTATTGGGAAATGTTTCACTAATGCCGCTCTGTTTTGTGAAACTTTTGACCTGAACGTAGACTTTCTTCGTGTAATTTGGTGATGTATGGTAAAGCATCAAGCCGCGGAATGTCACTAGCTCTAGCCTTCTTTTGAAGCCATGCGTTCCACCCGTTATTGGCAGCTGATTCATTTACATTCGGTCGTAGGATACGGTGATGTTGCACCATTTGTTGGCTTCAGATACACCCGACGTAGCATCCTCGCGGTCATTCCCGACAGTGGCTCCCGTACTTTGATGCTGTGCTCAGCCCTGATCTCCCTGTGCGTACTATAGTGACTGATGCTCACCAGGGAGAGGTCACTTCTCTGCAAATGCACGATTGTGGAAACTTTCCTATTTCAGTGATTATTTCTAGCTGCTAGCAATTCATTGCTGTTATGCTCGAGGAATGATGCAAGTATTGCGTTAGTTGATAAATGCGTAAAATTCGTTTGTTTAGTGGAATTCTTTTGGTTCGATTGCCTTTCTATATTTGTCTTGCTGTCCGCCTTTTTTTCCGTATTTTATTGTCTTTTTGTCTCTGAGAGCTGTACACGAGTTGTGTGACGCAGCGCAAGTGGGTTTTATGAAGTCGACTGCCGCTTGAAATGTTCAAGTAACGCATCTGCCTCTTACACACTTCATTTTCTGCGTAAGTTTAGCGGGCTCTGGTAACATTAATGAAATTGGACGCAAATATGTCAAGTATTGCTTCGAGTATATGTTGCACTTCTTACATTGATAATTTTAATTTTGTCTATCTTCACACGCGTTAATTACGTTCAACTTCCTATCATGGTTGTGGAAAGTACCGTAGGTTTCCTTAAATTACTTATTTGTAGCATTTTCATTTTTCACTCAAGTTCTGAAATTGTTCACACTTTTGTCGCTGGTCTGTCCTAATACGCATCATATTCATCCTTCTTTAGAGTATTCATATTGTCTTGTATTCATCAATAACTTTTTTATATGCTTTAGCGGTTTCATGGATTAATTTAGATCCGAAGACATATTTATATTGATGGTCCGCTTCAGCCCTGCTCTCTCTCATGGAACCTTATTTGTATTCTTATTCCTGATTTGACAATAACAGTCTATTTTTTGCAAGTCTTCTAACTAGGGATAAGCCTAGTCTTATTATCCGAAGAAAAAACGTTCTCTAAGTGTTTTAAGGTGTCGGTTGCATCTTGTCCGCGAGCGTTATCATTTTTTAGATTGTGTGTGTGGGATCATGGTCCTAATGCGGTGTTAGCCAGTAAATGTGCCTTGCATACTGATGACCTGCTTCACTCTAGCCAAAAATCCGCCCCAGGTCTGGGCTTGAAATTGGATCGTCGATATCGGATGATTTCGCCGATACACGGCCTCCAGTTGATGTTCTAAAGCGGCATCTTGCTGCAAGGCTTTGGGTTGTGCTTTTTATTTACAGCCTAATAAGACGCGCAGTTGAGTAAGCACGTTTGTCTCTCACTTTTCCCCTATGTTCAGGAATCCATTCTAGTGTTTGTATAATAGATATTCTTCATTTATGACGTTTGGAACCACCTGCACGCTCATTTGACAACTCTCACGATGAATTTTCAGGGGCAAGCTTCTTTTTCAATTATGGCATTACAAATTATACAAAGTTTTTGTGGTTTTGAATTGAGTGAAGGAATTTAACGGAGTAGGGTCTGAGCTGTCATGAGGTAAAATGTCATTATTGGGTCAGCCCTGACGGTATTTGGTCTTCCCACACGAGCAAGGTGAGGGGTTGGTTTTAAGGCCGTGTTTGTGCTCTTGTTGAGGCTTGTACTTTCGTCAGCATGTGCACATAGTTGTAAGTAAAGTACGTTTGGAGAAAATTAGTTCCAAGATAATTGTGAGAGATAAAGCATTGTGGATGAGTTCAAGCAAAAAACATAGTACTTGGAATTTCTTCATGCATTATATCGACTTTTGCTAATAATTATTATATCTTGCATACTGTTATACCTTAAAAATTCATTTCATGAATGTCGCGCTACATGAAGGAGAAGCGAACAAAAATTCTACTACCCTTTTTTTATAATATAATTGATGTATCTTCAATTACTTGGCAAAAAAATTACGGAAACATTACTGATGATAAAAATTTTCGATTTAACTTGCATAAGAGGAAAGACTAGTAAACTCAAAGAAACGGGTACAAAGTCCGACAGAAAATGGAGTGAGAGACCGCGACCAATTCGAGCGCTAGCTGCAGTTGATGCTGTGACGAGTGTTACTAGTTGACTTTTGACTTGAACGAGGAGACGTTCGGCTCTGCTGGGAATGTCTCGCGAAGACACTAACACTTATTTCAACCAAATATCGAAACACGAGCCTTTGTAAAATTCTACGGACCGAAGAACTCCAGACCATAGACCACCAAATACGATCAGATTTTAATCACAGGGTTTTGAATCGTGCGAAAGGTTTGAGACAGGAGATACAGGACCAAGCGAAAGATACTTTAAAAAGATGATTCAGGTTAACATACCAAATATCGTAGCAATTGAAACAAAGCTTCCGAGAAATAACGAGACAACTTCAGGTCTGCGTAGTGAAATAACTTCTCTATTTCAAGTGAGTGCGTTTTTGTAGAATGTACAGTAACGAAGAACACTTAGTTTATAGTTCATTAAACACTTAAAATATAAATTGAAGTTTTACGGGACTTTTGTCATTTTTATTCGCCAAAAATCTTTTGACATGTGTTTGAAATTTGTGTTGTAAAAGGCTACGTAATATACACACCACCCTGTACGTCGGGCCCAGGTGTTTCCCGGGAGGTTTCCCCATGTAGTTCCTTTGCGTGGAGTCGGCAACGTTTGATGCAAAGTTTATTGTTAGTTTAGTTTCTGCACGACACCTGTTTCCAATCTTCTTTACCTCGCTTGCTCGGGAAGGCCGGTGTACCTTGTGGCTGACTTCTTACTTGATGGCCATCGTTTCCGTTCCTTTGCCTTGTCGATGTGCTTTTGCTTCCACATTTGTAAGCTGTAGTAACCTGTGCCAACCGAGACTCAGTTTTTTTACCCTAGCAGTGCTACTGGAACTTTATTTTCATTGCATTGTGTTTTGTTGATTGGCTTTATCGAACGGAAGCAGAAATGCTTGGTAAAATGCTTGGGGTGTAGCAATAGTCTAGTGTTTAGACACTGATTTTTTTTATAGTAAGTTGGTTCATTTTTAATTGTAAGTTCTGAGACGAAAAATGAAAGAACTAAACTTTGCTACTTTAAGTGTCACACGCAGCTGAAATTTGTGTGGTGCAACCTTAACAATTGGTGTGCTTATATTTTCGTTAGGGTGGTTGAGACCGACTCACTGCACAAACACTGCTTTGTGCCATCAAAGCGCCGGTCGAGCGCACAAACAAGGTGAAGACCCTTGTAACGTAGAGTTATGAAAGACTCGACCTGATGGAATAACACAAGCAATATAGCTCTGAGCATCCTCTATGGCAGTCTGGAGAGTACTAGAAAGGAACACTGTAGGCCTCTGTCCAGAGTTGGAAGGGCAAATACATAGGAACTTCTCTGTGCATTCAAAGAGAGCACTCAAAGTCCAGTCAGTGACCATCTGCACAGTCCCAATTATAATTGGTACGCAAATACACCGTATGGGGAATTGCTATAATCGGTATAGATCTGCCACGAATAACTGAGGGACGGCGATCTTTAAAAGTTTAACTGATCGGTATCGTTGTATCAAAAATATTTAAGCTTGAAAAATCGGTACACCTGACCAATATACAAACTGCAAAGTCACATATTGTGTTCTTCATGCCTCTTTTTTTTTGTGAAGATAGGACCGTGTTATCTGTGATAGGGAATCTCTACAAAAACATTTAGTATTTCATTAGTGGCCGTGTGAACACTTTCAACATAGGTTTATGAGGTACTTTCATCTGTGCATGCCTAATTATAATTAACGGAATTTATTAGCATGGACAAAGTAGTTGCCTTACGTTTTACGGCGTTGTGTTGAGAGCCTCGCTGCAAATCTGTGAGCTGTCGTCGTGGAAATCAGGTGTATGACTTGTGTGTTTTTTTAAATGAATTTCATCTCATCATCCCATTCTCTGTCGTAAAGTAATTCCCTGTGAACAGTTCGCACGAATTTCTTCGAGGAAGTTCTTGGATTGTTGAAGAAAAAGGTCTTTTAAAACTAGCTGATTGACTTATGTTCGCTTGGGAGAGAAATGTCAGACAGCTGCTATTCTTGCACTTTAAATGTAATCTTTTATTACGGTCAAAACTACAAACAAAGTTACGTTAAAGTTGATAGTCATGCAGTACATTGGAAGCGCTCGGTTCCCTAGGGTGCGTCAGGGAATGGACTGCATGCCAGTGCTCGGCTATTGATCTAGTTTTAACTTTAAAACCATAACCTTTCCCTTCGATGGTAATATTTGCTACGGACTACACAGGAGAACTATTTGTACGCAACTTTTGTATTGACGTAGTTCTTGAGGGTTGACTGGCTTTACTCTCATTTTGTGTGTGTGTGAGGGTGAGAGGGGAATCGTGTTACCAGACGTTTAACGCGAGTGTCCTCAATACTAGAATTCTGTATTCCGTTCTTAAGTATTGTTTTGAATGTTTGTTGCCACATGTAAATATTTATTGGTGCACTAAGCAACTTCTGTACATGGATGGTGGCATCAGTACGATGCTGTGATGCTTAAACAACCGAGTATAATTTCTCGTTGATGTCGGTGTGTATCTCCTACTTCATAGGCGTTGTGAAGTGTAAATTAGACGATGAACGAGGTTCCCTGAGTCGTAGTTAGCTTTCATTTCTTGATGTTGGAGTCGAATTGATTTTTTAGATTGTCCTTCTTGTAGCGAGATTCACTCAATTAAAGTTTGCCAGACAGAAAAGTTTATTTTCCATTCATCCAGAGCTAGCTCGAGCTCTCGCTTTTTCATACCTTATCTCGATGAGAAATTCTTGTATTTATAAGTGAGATCACTCGCCGACATCTTCATCGTTATTTTGTTTGGTGAGTGTGGTCCAATTTCAACGATCCTCTTGAAATATGTCTGTTATTTTCAGTTCTATATTTGGGAGCGAAAATATCACAGCGATGCTGCATTGAAATACAACCTTGATGATCACAATCTCTTTGTTTGACGAAAATGTGGAAGTCGTGCCGGAGCCACTAGCGCCTCTGCCAACCCTACCTCATAATGGAATGAGTGAGTAGTGAGCGCAATTAGCGGCCCCACACTAACTCGAGTGGCCTCGTTTGAGTAAAGTAGCGACTCCTAATGTCGCCCATTTATCGGACGGCCTTCCTTCGCTGCCGAGCTCTACGCTGCGTCCACCGGCCGGCGTCGCGAGCTCCGTTTCTTGTGATTTTCTAACGCCATTTTGGTCCTGACCCCCGCCCCCCACGAGATGAACGTCGAAATTCTTTAGTTCAGCTTCATTTTTGCAAATTCGTGATGAATATCTTTTTGTGCGTGTATGGTTTATGGATATTTTCGTGTTTAGAATGCCGATCAAGGTGGGGAATTACTGTAGAGTATTCAGTTCTATACCTTGTAAAATGTTGATATACATAGCTTTTCGTGGAATGTCAGCCGTTTTCGAGAATTTAACATTTCTACCGATGTTATTTTATCTATTGCTAGTGAGCCGTGCATAAATATCGATATTTTTCTGAAGAAATCATATTACAGTATTATAGCATGAGAGAACCCTAGGCTTCATTAACACGAGACTTCTATTTGTATGGGCCATTGCAGAGATTATTAGATTAGGCTTCCTTTGGGAGGCTCATCCTAATTATTTTCGCAAGGAATGCAGAAGTGATCTAATTATTCTTGAAACGGTTTGTTGAATCACGTTCCCTTTGTCATCTGAACAAGGAAATGCAGAACTCGGCGTTCTATCTGTAGCTTCTACAAACATTCTCCAACATTCTAAGGATATTAATCAGATTATCCTTATTAATGAGAATGGATGGATGCTCGCTTCGTTGGCTCTGGTCGTAATTAATTTGGCTAGTTCACTGATCTCCCTGATGGGATAATGGCTCGTATTTGCAGAGCTTCTCCCTTCCCCTTGCCCAACTTTGCACTGCGATCGATGTCTTTCCTAAAACGAGTTGTTTTTCCCTTCTGCGATCTAGTTACTCGCAATTTGCTAGCTCGTCGAAGTGCAATTCTTTGATTTGCAGGTTAAAGCTGATCCTCAATGGAGGCTCGTGGTCTTCGCACTGTTTCTTCACGAGCAAATTCTTGGACCCTGCGCTTAATGCTCGTTTGAATTTTTGATGTGTGTCTTGAGCTAATTTGTCAAGGCGCCTGAAGTTCCAAGTGCTTTTCACTTCTTTGAAGTTACCTCATCCGTAACATCTTAATCTTCGCCAGATTCTCTCGTTACATGTTTTGGCTGTACTTATGTGCTGAATTTAGGTTTAAACACTCCCATTTTTAAGGTTTTTACATTTCGGAATGTATGAATTCATAGTAAATTTCATTGGCAAACTCGTCCATGATGCTGTAATGTCCGTGATGGTGACCATAATCTTTCCGTCCGTTGCGCTGACGAACATCTTTCGTCGTCCAGCTTATTTTGGGAGTACATGCCTGCTGCTTTGTGGGAGGCGGGACCCGAGCTACGGAGTGTATTGAGCTAATTACGTCTGAGTTAGCGCCCTAGGACGGCCCCGTATTCGCCTGGGTTCTAGAAACGTCTTCAGTGTAGGTGCGGTGAAGGCTGTTAATTATTCTCTTGTTGGTACAGTTGTACGGATAGGATTGATTTTCTTCGATACCCTATAATAAAATGATAATATACTTTATAATTATATTATTAGCATTATATTTTACATTTTCAAAGTGATGACTTTCCTAATTGTGAATGTATTCTTGGAAATTGTTCATCAACACTTTTCGAGACCCTGGGCAATCGAGTTGGTTTTTTATTTTTCGGTTAATTCAAGTGACAACGACCGATAGCAATACTGATCATCAGATCCCGATGCCCAATGAGGACATACAACACTTTTCCAACTGACCGTGTAGACTTGGCTACCGCAGTGTGCTGCGCCCGACACCTGGCAGTGGCACTGACACCTACTGCACGAAATTCTCACTCAGCTTTGTACAGTCCACAGGCTTGGCCTCAACAAAGGTTTGGCCTGCTAGCTAAGATAAAGTAATGAAATTAGAGCTCGTTTTGACAACGTTGTAAAAGAATTCTGCAGACTGGAATTGATTGAAAGCTGTTTTTGCTGCAAAGAGAGATAATATTGAAGTTGCAAATCCTTTTTTCAAAAGTGCTGGTTTTCTCTATCAAACTTTTGAATTGCGTGGTGAGTTCGGCGTGTTGTCAAGAAATTTGCTTCATTTTCCGAAATTTCTTGTTTTGGATCGTCATACTTATTTCAGCAAATTGTTGAGGTACCTAGTTCATGTACGTGTGTCTTTTTAGTAATTGCATGCACTTGTTAGACAAGCCAGATCTATGTTGAGGAACAGCTCATCAATCTTTGACTACACAGGTTGTGTTGGTTTTAGTGATAGCGGTTGATCGAGGTGATGAAAAGTTTTATGTTTGGTATATTACAGTCTAAATAAACTGCTTTTCGAAAATGAATTGAGTTTTAGGTGCAGAAACCTGTCACTAATTCTCTCAACCCCCTCAATCTGCATCATCTGACGAGACGCCGAGCTTCTCTTGGTGCAATTTTTTGTTGAAGCTTGGAAGAGTTGGATAGCTCTTCCCGATATCTTGAAGGTAAATGGGATTTTTACGTGAAGCTTCTTGGCGAGAATTCTCAAGAGCCATTAGAACAGGATATTTTTTGCTGTTCCGTGCATCTACTGCTGCTGTCTCCGTCAGACTTGTAAGTCTGTTTGCAGACTTCATTGAAGATAAGTTCTGAATAGCTCGGATTGAAATCCAATAGGTTTTCCGATTTTTTACTTATAAAGATATTGGAAGCTGGATATCCCCTCTGTACAGTCACTGTGAATATTACTCTATGTGCAGTTGACTCATCTGTATAATTTTCTACATGATGTGAACGGTAATAGGGAAGCTTACAGCATGACGTGTATAACACCAAGAAAATTTCAGTTACGTGTTGTTCTTGGGCTGAAAGTAAAACATCCCATTTCTTCGTGACCGAACAAAATGCCAAAGAATCTAGTGTTAGAAATTTGCTTATGCGATGAGGGTAATTAAGTTTCAAAGTGACCTTTTTTCGATGTACCAGTTATATATGTGATACGTATCACACAAGTACAATATAAAAGTAAGGTTTCACAGGAATAATGGGCATTTGCTGTTATTGTGCAGTGAAAGGAGTTTAGAAATAATGCTTAGCTGCCTGGGAACGAAATCGTTTTACAGAGTGTAATATGTGGCCATAAAGACGTGATATGATTTATAATAGAGGCGCATTAGTTGAAAAATTACTTGAAAGAGGGAAAAATAGGCACTTTGTAGCCAGGTGGGTACGATGCTAAACTATGGTCCGAGTACGGTGGCAAGTTTTAGGCCGCCTGGCTTTAGGTTACCCACTTCACCGAAGTGTGAAGTGGGCATCAGCTGATGCTGGGGTAAAGCCTGTGACAGACTAGCATCCTGATCAGGGGGTGACATAATCACCTGTTCCGCTTATTGCTACAGCAGCCAGGTATACGCATCAAACCCAATGGCCTTCATGGCTGTACAAAAGGAAAATCTACTTTACTTGTTTTACCATTGCTTGAAAATGCTTCTCGTGTTTTTGTAGTGAACTGCACAACCAAATGTGTGGCATAAATAGAAGGGAACTGCAGCGTTTCATCGAGAACTGCATGCCTCTACCAGTGCCGCGATATTTAGGTGCATCATGCCAAGGTTTATGGATGTACCTTTTGTGGCGCGCAATGAACGTCTTGCCTCGAGTTCTCGATTATTTGTGGTGATTGCTTGTCGCCTTACCAGTTTTGGAAGAGTCATACGTTTGGCTTTACCGTAATTGCTTGTCCCAACCACCAGCTTTGCTCCAAGAGCTTCACCTGCATAGGACTTCTTCGTATTTTTCTCAGATGTTGGCTGTTGTTTTTGTTGTGTTCGTCTCTGAATTTTTTCTTCGTTTTTTTTTTGTGCGAATTTTGGAGTTAATGATTGTTGTATCGACATTGTTTGGCACAGGTTGGATTTCTTGGAATGATTTTTATCATTTCAAAATGCGTGTTGCTTTGCCGCGATATAAGTTTTATGCTGATTTTCATTTACTTGTTTTTTTTCATTGCACGTGAAATTTCATACTTTTCAGAGAACGCTTTCATTATTACGAAGTATGACGTCATTATCTTTGATTAATTACTCACTTCAAATTAAGGATATGGCAGTGCGAACATTCTCATGAGACCATTAAATCCGTTTGAGAATGTATTAAAATAAATGAGCTCATATATACATAGGAGTTACTATTGCAATGTTGCAGATTATTTCATAGAGCAATTGTGTTTTTGGGAAATTTACTAGCTCAGTCTCTTTCAATGTACAAAAGCTTAGTTACTCGAGAATAATATTCGGTGTTCTGGCATTTAATGAAGTTGAACTGTCAAATTTTAATTAAAGTTTTCTACTAATCCGAATATTAAGAGCAAGACTGCAACGTCCCGCAAACTCCATACAGCGATGTGAGTTTGTTTAATGAAGCGAATTCTCATAACTTTAAATGATTTTTTCGAACTGACTAATCTACTAAAGGGAATACTGCAAGTATGCCAAATCACCCATGGTCAGATTCCTCTGGAAAAGTTCAACTCCATCGTGTATTCATGGGAATGACATTGTACCATCGCTGCTCCATTTCGTGCACTCAGTGAAATGCGCGTAGAATTGAAATTTTGTTCGTGAAAACTTCCCTCGTGATATATCTGCTCGACATCAGGCTTTCCATTATCGAAAACCAGTTCGTTGTTTTTGTTCGGCCGAGCTCCGTTGCCTCGAGGCTTCATTACCGCCTTCCAATTTTTGTTCTTTTCCTCGTTATGGCTCGGCCCTTGCGATCGGAGCTTAAGCCTCCTATTCTGCTGGCCATATTCGAGAGTCCGTGGTTGCCTGCTATGGAAATTCAACACAAATGGAGTTCAATTTTGTCATGAGTTCAACAAAAATTTAATAGAGTTTTGCACGCACTTTCAAGCTGCTTCCTCTGTGTTCACTGATGCAAATTCGACATGATGGTTGCATGAATATTGAATGGTACGTACTAGGACCGAGTGCTAGTCGAACAATTGAAAGCAAGCGACTTGTTTTTACTCAAAGTTGCATTCGCGTATCATGTATACCAATACGCCTGCAAGATGGCCATAGTTTCTTCTTGAGGCGATGGCTAGACGTGCTACTCGGTGCCTAGAATTTCTTGTTTATCTTCGGCACTCACTCGAAGCTATGCGGACGGTCGAGTTTAACATTAACGTTGCTAAGATTTACATTTGTATAGAAACTGATTTGCTTTGCTACTGATTACTTTCCTTTCTTTCTGCTCCTATATGAGAATCGTTTCATGAGCGTTAAAGAAGATAGTCGTTGAGCGCAACTAACGAAGTCAGCACACCTCCTCTGATGCTTGTTGAGAGCACCAAGCTGCCCTCGTGGAGAACAAAATGGTGTGTGTTTCGTGAACGCGCCTTAAGTACTTGGCGCTCTCCGTAGGTACCCTCTGTGACGCGATAGTCGCTTTGGGGTGCACATTTCATTTGAGTTTTGAAAGCGTGTCTTTCTGACCAATGCTCGCTTTTTTTCTCAGCGATGTTGTGTCTCACCGTTTCCTACCCACGATGAGATAGAAAGTATTCTCTATTTCGTCGTGTTACGTATGCAAAATGCAACGTATTGATTTTCCACAAGTTTGTATGAACATTAGGCATTACAAATAGCACTATCCATCTGGAATATGAGGCTTCATTTCATACCGAGAAGAGAGAGCTCAACTTGGCTAGAGTTAGCAGGTTAGTCAAGGGAGCTGTAGCTGCGAGTGTCGAGGTCCTGTCGCATATCCGGTGTTCATCTGTCATGGCCGAGCGGTGGCGGCCTTCCTTCCCTGGAGCATCGGCCCGCACGTCACCGGCGCCGACTGGCCCACGCCAGTGTCGCTCAAATTGATCCTGCCTGTCGTCGCTTGTTGCCCGACTGTCGTCGCTCTCTTATTTCATGAATATTGCACCTCGTCGCTCAAATATTAAACTCGCCGTTTCTGGCCGACGTTACATGTATTGCACTCGCGCTTGTTCCAGGGCGTCGGTCTTTAAAGCAAAGCCTACTGGACCTCGGATTTTTTTTTAAGCTTTTTCATCACTTTTGGGCCCTTGTCTGTGGGCGCTTTACTGATTTTTTCGTATGACGTCTTTTCGATGAAGCACTACTGCTTTATCGTGAATATTGCACATGGGTAACGAACTAATTGTATCACTGTGCTTCTTTTTCTTGCAGCTTAGAGATAACGTGTTAGCGGTCTTGAATTTCTGTCGTAGTTTGTCATGATAGGCAGAGTCATTCATAAAAATTCAAATCTAAATTGCAACATTGAATTTCACAGAGAACTATTGTTGCTTTCTCGTCGCTTATTCGCTCGTTGCAAATTCGAGAATTCCTGTAAACTGATGGGCAATTGCGATAATGGAATTTCATCGCTGAACTGGCAGTACTCTCGCTGAAATATTAATTTTGGACGAAGCCTCCTCCTCACGGCGCGAGGAGTGTATGTCGCCCTCATGGAACATCAAAAATATACCGTTGACTCCTAAACGTAGACATTTTTATGACCATTGCTAATAAGATATGCCCGCACATTGCCGCTGTATTTGGAGGGGATGATATAAGACCAGTCTTTGCAATCGTTCTGACAATATAGAGCATTGACCCACCGCGTTGAACAAGTTGGCCTGTTGTTACAATGTCCGTCTAGACAAGTCTGTCAAATGAGCTCTTGCATGCGACCCCGCGCAGTAGTGGTGGTACTTTCCTTCACCACACTCCTGAAGTGAAGCGTCTTGGTACGAGAGTTGCCCCACACCAGAGTCCATTTAGGTTTTGTCTGCTGCGTTTGTTTGAACTTGTAACTCTACAGCCAGCGCTGAGGTTTAGCTCTGTTGGGTTGCGCTTTTCTGCCCTCATCCGATTACGCTTAGTTCGTCTCCCCTAATTTGGACCTCACTTTTTCGTTCAGTCAGGCGCGTATTAACAGTTCTGTACGCGTCTCCAAATCGCCTTAAACGCGCAGTTTTCCTTACTTCCCTCACAAATTGCTTCTGTCCTGCGCCCTCTGAGTTTCTCACTTGATATAATTGTCTTATGAGATACATTTGTCATGAATATTAACCACTAAATCGTTTACTATCACTGTTACGTGTCACACCATGCATTACTGTACATTTATCTTTGCACTCATTTAAACTCCAGCACGCATCATAAATCGTTAAAAACTCTGTGCTTGTACCCGAGTTCTCTATGCCTGCAGTATCGCTTTTCCCTCCGTCACAGAATTCCTCTCTTCTTCAGTGTAATTTTAAATGCTGTAAAGCTTTCGTTTTTCCGCCTGCTCTTCATTCATTCTCATCTCCCATGTTCCCATGGCTAGTTTATTTCGCTCACTAGATTTCTTAATTTAGGATGGTGCACATCTGCAGCCCTGATAAATTCAGCTTCTATCATCCGAAATTTTGCTTCTGAATCAGCTATTAGTGCTGTGTCATCATAAATTAGGTAATTCAACTCAAATACACAGCCATCCATTCACATAAATTCATTGACGAACTGCGCGGCATAATTTGCAGTTTCAGTTCGGTCTAGATTCGTTTTTGTGTGCGTGTATTACTAGCACCTTGTAAATTTACATATCGTTAATTTATACCACTCTCTCATTGAGCGCATCGCATGAACTGTCCATTACGAGTTTTGTTAATGTACGTACTGTATGATCGGTGCAGAATTTTGCGTCAAATTTTGCACTGCAGGTTCTTGCAAATTTTCGCTGCTCAAACGTTCCTGTTTCAGATGAAAGTCACGCATGAACGACATTTCGTAGTTTGATCTCTATCCCCTATATTTTTCGTACTGTATATTCCTCTGTATTTTTATTTCTGGACTGCTCACTTTTGAACATCATTGCAAAGTTTGTGATTTACAACCAAGTTGGTGGCATACCCTATAGCTATAAGATTTTATCGCAATTATATGTGTGCTCGTGAAATAATTGCTCGCACTCGTCGTCCCTCGGACTGTTTCGCCAGTATTTCACCTTCAAAGCGATACTACGAAAAATGCTGACTTACAAGTAACATATATCACACCTAAACTAATGTGAATGATCAAGCTAAATTCGTCCATGGAATTGTCAATGTAAACTTTTTAAACGGCGTATGCATTTCGGAATCTTTCTCTCTGATTTGAACTGAAAAAAGAAAGGTGTTCATATGCTCATTGATAAAATCTTTTCACCTTGTCGTCTCCCAATTTACACTTAACAGTGATAATAATAGCAGTGAATTTCTGAGAATTTAGGCTTTTAATTGAATAAACCTGGGCTAATTAATTTGTACCATATTATGGCTTGATGTTACCGCGGCTAATTACGTTAGGTTGACGCTGCATTGTTTGTTCTCATTAAGTGCTGCGGAATTCATCTGCCAGCTTCATTGAAACACGGCAGAGCAGGTGCGTATTTGTCCACTGTAAATTGCGATAGGATTACAATCTATTTATGAGTGGGCTGCCGCTCATTAGCTTTGCGCTTGGGTCTTCATTAACATGGCAAGTGTGCTGTTAGTAGGGTAATGAATTCAGTTAAACTTCCTCTGCCGTACCGTCGTCGTACCGAGGTTCCTATTTCTATTTCTTGTCTCATTCGTAATCCAACTCCACAATTTTATTGGCGCTGATTCCAGACTATGGAACAAGTTGGAGCTGCCTGGGTGGTCCACGTAACTATAGGAGTTAAAAGTTAAGTTCCACATTCAATGGTTGGTTCTTTACTTCCGTAGATTTTTTATGGTCAACTGAACCAATTGCTGGATGCTTTAAGATTTTCAATTTAAGTCGGAGTGCCACACATTTAATTAACACTGTCGAGTACTTTATTACTGCGAGTATGCAGGTCCAATTTTTATGAGTTACTTGATCGGAAGGCTATGTTTCGTTCCTACTTGTTCCGTTTATCGCATGTCCCCGAATATTTTCAAGAGCTGTCGTCATGGGCAGAAAACTTGGGTCACCTCAGAGAAAACCTACTTTGAATCAGTGTGAACTTGTGAGCGCGTTCTAGTTATCTTCAGTATTTTTCTGCTTCGTGCCAGCAGGTCCATGTGCTCCTCCGGCGACGTCCTCACGCGCGTCGTACTCCTCTGTCCCCTTCTTTTTTATTTTCACAAAGTATTGTTAAAGAGTATTGATTTCGGTTTAAAAAAAACGCCCAAGTAGAAGTTGGAAAAATTTGTTACGTATTCCATTTCGAAGAATCGTTTTGTTTTTGTAAATAAGAAAGTATCCAGAAAAATTCCCGGTGTTTCAAGTATACCAACAAAAATATTTTACTCCAACGATCGACGTTATTGGTCTGAATTTCATTATTTTTTTAACTTAAGAATTTTTCACAATACCCAGCTCTAACTTAGCTCTTCTCTTATTTTCAGGCTGAAATATGGAGTGTTTTTTCCGCGATTCTGCGTAAGAGCGTCCGGAATCTCCAAGCGTGCACTGACGTCGGTCTCCTCAGCCACGTTCTGGACAGACTACCGAGAGCGGACCCTGTTGTTGCGGGTGAGTGCCTCATAACGCCAGGCTTCCTTCATTTTCTGAGCGACTATCAAAGGCTTAGAAAAATCCATCAGAAGTAGTTTAATCGAAGTACTTTCGTGTAATTCCGTACAGGTAATATCGCTATTATTGCAGTAGTGAGAATCATAATTTTTACTCTTAATTGCAGGATTTTTATATGCCTGCATTATCAGTTGTGCCGTACTCTAGAAAACATTAGTATTGTGATAATAACTCCAATAATGTCATATTAGTGGCAATAGTGTCACTAGTATTGAACCAGCAACACCAGCAATTTTTTAGAAGGGCTGGAGTACTGATAGTTAGAGAGTAAGACAGGACATAAAATTGCAAACAGTGTCATGCTGACGACCAGCCCTGAACAAGCGTGTGGTTATTATTTCATGTTTGTGATGAGCTCTCAAACTCTTCAAGAAATGAATTTGGCGTTAAGTTAGAATGAACATTTTGTATTGCTCTGTGCATCTGTTTCAGTTGAGCCAAAAAATAAAGAAATATAGTACTTCTCTCCATAGTTTTTCCTGACCTTTTTCAAGATCTCGAAGTGTGTTATCGCAATGTTCGTTTATCGCATAAAGATATGTTGAGTAATTACATAGTTTTTCCCGGTTATGGGTTCTTGTGTTATGGAGGATGAAAAAATGAACGGTTGTGATCTTGGAAAAGTAGTCTCGTGCTGTTAAGGCTCGACTGCGATTGAAATTAGAATGGACTCTCCATTATTTGAATATACATATAAATTTTATTCTATGACAAAGTTTTTGTTAACTGTTTCCAGAAGATAGATTAAAAGTTATTTTTTTCACTCAATGAGGTTGACAATTTGATGAACATGTGTTGTAAACAATTGTTTGAATTACTTGTGAAAAAATTACCATATTGGAATATCTTTGAGTCCTTAGGTTAAATTTTGCTTAGTATTCAAATTATATCTGACGATCAGTTCCGGAGTTGAACTATATGTACTAATGTCACCGAGGGGACTTTTTCCTGAAACGTCAATCTGAGATTCATGGAAACTTGATATATTTTTTAGGGGGTTCTCTAGTTGATTGGATGAAGACTCTGGGAACGTGCGGTTCTTCTCAGTCGTTAATGAGATAGCCCAGGCTTTGTGGAACTCCTCTGAAGTTGAGGTTTTTGGTCGAAGTTCTATGCGGACGCTCGATCGCTTTATTTGACGTACCCTGGGCAGGCAAGACAGATTGGATCATATTTGTGTTACCAAAAAATGCTTCACATTTTCGTCGTCAATGATTAAATAGTACGAAGTGCATCCTGTTACTCCCCCTAACCTTGTGATGCTTAATGATGCATATTTTCTCGGTTTGGAACGACGTTTGCTGGCTTGCAACTTAAATTTATCTGCGAGTAATTTTAGATTTCTATATTTTAAAGGCGATTTAGTGCCTTGCAAGGAGTGTCAAAACATAGAATATACATATATATATATAATTCTCATAATTTTGTTTTTACTGGACGATCTTCGGTTTAAAATAATATTCATTTCGTCTTGGAGATGATTCTCCTATTTTTTTTTTGGCTTTCGTTTTGTTGTAAGCAGGTGCGCCTTTGACGCGTATGAGATTCTGTCGTACTGACATCTCAGTGTTTTTAAGATTCAATGGAAATTTAGATTATTAATTCTGGCTGATGTCTCACTGATTGCGTTGAGTCTAGGCCGGGTGCAATGGGACTGCACCTGCGTTACCTTGCACATTGCAAAAAGTGTTGTGTGACGCACGTTTATTGATTCGTCAAAAGGGAAAAATTATCTATTTTCCTGTATACCTTTTTAAGAAAAAGGTCATAGAGTCTTTTAGAAAGTCGTTCCATTTCTAATGGATGCGCAGGAAATTTCAGTGCATTGAAGTACAGAAAGTGAGCAACGGAATCATTTTGGCAGGTATGCAGCATCTATCTCAGGGTCACGTATGATGTGTACTCAATTTTTTCTTCATATGACCATTTCTACAAAGTAACTCGTTATTCTGACAATTGGCGTTAAGACCAAACTGTCCACTGTTTTGTCTCTAGTTCGTCATTGGTAGTTTGGTAATGGAAGAAAACTGTCAGCAAAGAAAATTATAAAATTCATCATCACACGTGCTCACAGTTTCTTATGTTCACTTTCGTTAGATTTATTCTCTAGGAGAACTTGATGTGCAGTAATGCCATGCCACTTGCGAATTAGACCTCGATTATTCACTGATCAATAGGCAAATACCGGTAGGTTAGGATATGTTCCGAATTATATTTTTAGTAGCTTTATTTTCCCTATCCTTCTTCGTCCACTCAGCATGACGTTACCTAGTGAAGCCCACACTATATCGCCTGCTCTAGGGATTTCATCTGAAAATTTTTACGGCAGTCTCGATTCTAATGTCTCTACGCTATTTGCTGACGCCTTTGTTTGGTGAAATTTCCAAAGCGAAAATGGTAAAATTTTACTTCTTAAAATAGAAAAGTAGAAGCTTTGATCAATCCAGCACGTAATTTTTATTGGTAATGCTATTTTTTTATTGTCTTCTAGGTTTTTACGTTTGATTTATACTATCCCTATATTCATTTGAGAATTGTCTTCGAACATTCCGGTAAGTTTACCTTTGCATTCTTGAATAGTTGAAATTGTATTTTCAAGAAAGTTTGAAGTTCGCTCATTTTTTTGTACAAATTTCGAATTCTCTCCTTAACTCGGGTCTCGGCTGGTCTGAGGCAGCCGCGCACACGTTTTCCAGCTCGTTCATTCCTGCCTAATTCAATTTTCAGCCTCCAGAGCGGGTGTTCTTGCAGAAGCTGTCTCGTCTTGCTTTTTTCAATTATCTGGAGCATGTGCTGTTCTTACGAAAGCTAGTGTTTTTGTTTCATTTCTATTCAGCTCACATAGTCCAATGATTTTTGTCATGTGCTCACCAAAGTTAACTGGATTGCTCGTCTTTGTACTCAGCTTCCCCACATCTCATTCCACTTCGCCCCTCACGCCCTGCTCTCATATTTACCACGAAACTGAGGCAGAGGTGCACCGCAGAATGCCACCTCCTACAGCTGGGTAAAGTTGCGCAGCTTAGCGGGACGGGCCTCCCTTGTCCCGTGCGGCGTCCCATCTCAATTGTCCTTTGCTCGCCAGGTCTTGGAATTTCTTGGCTACAATTAACCGTTGTCTGCTCGCCTGAATACCATTTATTCGGAGCCTGGATTCTGTCGTTTGAAATTCATCATATTCAGTACGTCCCAGAGCTCCTCCCACTTTCCAATTAGTGGGACAATATCATTCTTTCCCATTTTATTTACACATTGAATATTTATGCGTTTCTTTATGCAAGCTATGTTTTTTTACTCTTTAGCTTGTGTTGGACCGGAATTATTCATTTGAGTATGTACAGTGTTTTTCCTTTGTGATGCTTCGAGTAGACTGTCCTTTTACTTTGCTCGTAATGGGTGAGTCAAATTAGACTTGGATGTCCTTGGAGAAGTTTCGGCTGTGACGCCTAGGCCGCACTGGGGTGCCGCCGCCTTGTGTGCATGGTGTGCCTTCGCAGATCCGTGAACTGTTGAATGAAGCCGTTTCCCTCTGCCGTTAGACATTTACATTCCGTCGATATTCAGACGCTGTGTGTAAAAAAAACATGAGAATAGATTGTTAGTCAATCTCATGGTATCATTCATGCGTTGAGTGTTCATATTTAAAATCTGTTTCAGCTTTCCGCGTTGAAAGACTTTGTCCTGCGTTTTCCGCTCAATGCAAAATATCTAGTAGTGAACAAATAAACTTATACGTGGAAAAGCCGGGATATCATTTTTCAGTTGGATGCCTCTTGATTTTGATTACTCATGGTTCGTAATTTAAACTGTAAATTTTCTCATTAGGCAGCTGAACCATTCATCGCGGAGACTTTCATCACTGTCGAACATCACCTCTAACTTACTGCGACAGAATTCTGTCGACTAAAAGATTCCTTCTACGGTTGCTGACAAAAGTTTTTGCTCAAGTTTGCCGTCCGTGATTGAAGGGTCCGTCAAGTCTCTCGAATTATAATGTTATGACCTCTTGTGCCTATCTTTTGTTTTTTGCTCGCTTTTATGTCGCTGGCGAGTTACTGCGAGTCTCCTTTGAAGTGAGCTTCGTAGCGCTTCTTTATTTCCTAACTACGCTAATACTTTGCATTTCTCGTCATTAATCATGGAAATCTGGAACATAGCAAATTTTTAAAGCTTAAAATTATTTCATGCGTAGATAGTGTGACGAAAGTTTAAATGTGTGTTTACATCATTTGTTAAAATTTGATTGTCGTCCATAGCCTGAATAAGAAAGAAAACTGGTAACATGATTACCTTGGCAGTGTATCTGTCCGGATAATCTTCTAATGAGCGAATTAATTTATGTCCTTAAGTTTGTGCTATTTTACAATATTGGGTTATTAATTCGTATCGTGCATTTGCGTGGGAGACGGTTCTAACGCTAGAACGACGGCTCGAGAATACCCTCCATCAAAGATGGTTATTATCAAATATGTATTAATTGACCTAAAATACTAGAATTGGCCATAAATTTACGATTATATCATATGGTTATAAGCGTGGGTTGTATCTGGTGAAACTACACAGGTGAAATGGATGGAAAAATTATGAATGCCGTCAACGTTCTATTGTTAAAATTCTGCAATCCACTTTGAAGTGGCCTTGCTTTTATCATGTACTAGAGATCTCGTAAAGCGTTGGATCTCTATTTTAAAGTTCCGTTTCAGCCTCTAATGAGTCGTCTTTTATTTCCTAACAAATATTCAAAGCAACGAACCGTTACCATGGTACAGTGGAACGATCTTAATTTAATTACTGAAAGGTGAATTCTGAATTTCTGTCAGATGTTATTACCGAAGATCGTGCACTGCTACAATTTTCAGCTTAACGTTCCGGCTTACGAGAAGATGACAAAAGTTTTACTATTGTACAAGAAATTGTTGAACGAATTTTTGACGTCTGAACAATTGATTGAATTCTGTTTGCGAGATCGAGAGCGGCATGCATAGTAACGCATCGCAGTGAACTTGTTTGTCATCATCAGGTGCGGATGCCAGCCCTCCTCTCTGCCAGGAAAAATAGAACGTTTACAGCGGGTCGTTGGAGCGGTGATTCTCTGATGTTCTTTGCAGTTGCCTTCCTCTTTCGTGCCACAGGACGTGACGCGCGCTCTTATTTGAAGTTCATGGTTGTTTTGATTAATTATGCCAATTTCATTGGCCATCTGATCGTTGTAGTGTCTTTCAAGTTTATTACATGGTTTTTATTAAGTTCTATTGAGATGGTTGCATTAGGAATATTATTTATCATCTCGTTAGCATGTCGAAAAGTGGGGGTACTGATTGTTTTGTCTGATAAACTGATTGTTTTGTCTCAAAAACGTTCCAATCATTTTAATGATGTTTCGGCGAAGATTACCATTCCTTGATATATCCATTCTTATATCATTACTGTGTAGAGCATCTATGGAAAATATATTTTTGAATGAACTTAGCTTGCGCATTCGACTCGGGAATGAGTGACTCGATGTGGGAATCTGCTCTTGGATTATAACGGAAGGATTCCATCCATTTCGGAGGGGTAATTTCTTGAGCTCCAAAATACGTCATTCGAGAGAGACTACTGTATTGACTCAAGCGTTTTCTGAAGTATCGACCTTCTGGCTCTTGGTTGCTGTATGAATTATGTAGACCAGGGAGCAATGGTTACATTAATTGCCTTCTTGACTTCCCCGGTTATAGAGCGAACAGAAATTTGCCGTTTCTTCACGGAGAAGGCGAGCACCATAGTGTGAACAAACTTTATCCCTGTTTGCTACATCAGCAAGGCGATGTTGCCTCTGCCTTCTACTATTTCTGCTGCTGTTCTTCTGGGCAGGTCTTTCTTCTCTCGACTGGCGTCTCTTGGTTTCTTCATTGTTCACCTCTGTTTCTCTGAATGTTCAGCCTTTATTTTTTCTCAGCGGTGTCTTTTCATTTCTTCTTAGTTTTACCCCGTTCAGCTTTCTTTTTTAGCTTGGCTTTCGCTGCTCATTCGTTCTCTTCATTTTTCTATTTAATTTTCGAAACGAATTTCTCTTTACTCAGATATTTCAAATTTTTTATTGCAGTTGTACATTTCTCTTTGTTTCTGAAGACGAAGTTCCCTGTGCTACTTCAGCTCACTTTGTTTTCTGGATAGACCGGAACAACCTCTCTGAGAGCGGGGCTTCATTCTTGTTGCTGAGTCTCGGTCGCTTAAATCTTTTTTAAGCCATCACTCGAAGGCCCAACAACGCTGCGAGCTCACTAACGATGTTGAGATAAACCAAGAGAAACTGGAATTATTTGCCAATCTCGAATCCATGATATCTTCTAAAAATTTCCTATAAAATTACTAATAATTCAAACCTATTTACCGAATTAATTGCCCTTATTTAATTTCTGAGAGATAAGTTTTGAAATTCTACCCTAATTCTGCGGCATGAAATTCTATGCATGCCGCACTGAAGTACGGCTTCAAACAACCAAGATGATCAGAGCTTCAGTATGAGTATGAGGCGGAATTAAAAGCTTCAGCTGGACTTTTTACATTTTAGTGCCGTAGCTTTTACATTTTTCCACAGAATGCGTTTTCAGGGGGCGTCTTAAAGTCCTTCAGACTCTGCAAGAACAGGTGTGTGCTTGTGAATTATACAAAATTTACATGAGATGACATGATGTATCTGATTATTCTACGTTACCCCTCAGGGGGCATAAGATAGGCCATAGGCAATAGAGGTAGTTCTCCTAAGTCCATACTAAATGGTCCCTACTCTTTCGGTACGAGGTAGACTGAGTTTCTGAAGCGCTGCTTTTACTACCACTACAACAATAACTTATTCTACGTTAACGTTTACTAAACGTGAGCATACTTAATTAATACTAGCTGACCCCGTGGTAATACCCCGTTTGTTTTAATTGCAATAATATCTTTAGAGAAACTTTTGGAATGAAATTTGATTTGAAATATTTATTAAAATAATGTGTTGGACGTTTTCAATTGAGAATAAAAAATCGTTACTGGAGCAGTACTCTCGTGACGCCGTAACCCTGCATCCGTGGTAATGCCACGTTTTTTTCGGAACTTCAGCAGTGTCATCAATTTCTGATATGAGTAAAATGTGCGTATCCTCTTCACTGTAGCAGTTTCTTCTCTCCTTGTCACTCTCTGCATTTTTCGTAGAAGCATTCTCTCTTTCTTGTGCTCTCCTGTTCGTCTTCTCTACTGCACCCTTACTGCTTCTGTTCGGAATGTTCCGCTTTATTGAGCTCATAAACGCTTCCGTTTACATCATAGTCTTTCTCAATTTGCTGCTCCTTGTGAGTTTCTTTTGTCGATTTTATCGGTTCACTTGATTCTTATTTATCTGGTTTGAATTACTTTGAAAACTCTCATTAGATATGAAAAGTTGTTACTGATTTAGGGTGCAGCCCGGCCCTTCATTCAATGTAGAGTCAAAGTTATTGTTGATTTTATATGTTGTGAATTTCTTATTATTATTATTATTGAAAAGCGTGGCACGCGTAGGTCGGTAGGTATAAGCGTATCTTTTAATATGTAAATGTTTATCTATAGTTTGTGCAAAAAATGTGGATGATAAAAAATGTGCTGAAAGAGTAATTAGTTGGTAAAAGTTTCACTTGATGAGTTACTGTAACTTTGTGTTAGCATGTTGGTAAGAAATTAGCAAAAATATCCATGCGCTTTTCAGTGAATCTTCTGAAGACGAATTTTTCAGGAGAGTTTTTAACTTCATCTGCGCCAATTACTAATGGACACAAGTGTTTGAGTGTTATTGTAAGAGGAAAGTTTTTCTTCACCCATGTTTTAACATTTTTGTCTTGGAAAATTTCAGTCATATATATACTTCGTGCAAGTGGACATCAGGTTACGCTCGCAGCACTTGTCTTGATGAGAATAGAAGATGTTGCGCTATGACATAGTCCCTGAGGTGTGCTGTACGTGCATCACGAGCTCTAGCGCGTGTCGTGAGAGCCTGGCACGGGCCGTGCCGCTTTTGATTCATGGCGTCACTTTCTTGATCCCTTCTCCTAACCCCTAACGTCTTCTCAATCCTCTTTGTCTGCTGCTAAAGCTGCGCTCACGAATCTTTTCTGCCGCTGCGATGAATGTAGAGCTCTTACGCCGTGTCCGCAGCCAGCTGAGTCTGCCTCCAACTTTCTCCCGTGAATCATCTCGTGCTTGAGGAGCTTCAAGGTGATCTGAAGATTTTTGAGATTTACTGCTCCCAAGCAAGTATGCTGTTCCAGTGGGGCGTCCCATGTGCGTGGGAGATCAGTACACCTTTCTTATCTGCTGGTCCTGCTCAACCCCGAGCTTCTTGGAAAGTCCCATGGCCGTTATTCCATGGCTGGGTCAACCGGCCGCCTAAATATTGGCACTTGATCTAATTCAGTACGTTACTGAATATTACAAAAATTTGCGGTAGATATTCTACGTAAATGATAAGAAGCCGTTTCTGCCTTAGCATATTTCTGCAATGTTTCAGAAACGACCGTTTTCTAGAGCATTTAATCTCCCATATTTTGATGTTAGGAATTTTTACTTCTAGTTTTGATGTAAAGGTTTAGCTTGTAATATTTTAATTTATTATAATTAATTTCCGTGCAAACGCTACCTGTTCAAGGTTTCTCGTGAACTTTCTAATTAAAGAAGTTTTGGCAAATATACGAACGTATGGCTATGGATTCAGAATTTGGCGGCAGTAAAGCTGAACTCTTAAGTTTTGCCGCAGGTTGGGAACCAATAGTCATTTGATTTCTGTTCGTGCATTAGTCGTCGAGTTAAGCCGGAGAATAAATTAATTGTCTTTATTTATAATTATAAAAAGGTCCAGTTTTAAGGATTTTATGCGTGAGATCCCTTCAAAAATATCGATGAAAGTCGTTGAGAGTATTTAAAAATACGTCTATTTTATTTTGACAAATTAGAGCGTTCTATTCATTGTAAGTTAAAATTGTTCCCATATCTTATTTATTATTTACATTTAAAATTATCCTGTTCATATTTTCTCTGTATTTCATTGATGGAATACGTGAGAGTTTTTTTTAACTTTCCACTTGTTGGACGTTTAATTTCAAACAGAACAATATTCATTTAATGATAAATATTTAGGCGTCCAAAAATCATTAGAAGCTAGACTTCACTCTGAGCTCATGTTGTCGTTATGAAGTGTTGGTTAATTGAATTTATCACCAGCGCTGTTGAGAGAGATCTCCTTTGTTGGCTGACAGCAGCATAGCGCGGTTTTTTTTATGGCGGTTATGTAGATTTCCTTTGCTGGGACGAACCATCTTTTTAAGCTACTAATTAAGTATGAAAACAATACTGTTGCACTATCATACCTTTTGTGATGAGTATTGAAACTGATGTATATTTTATGGAACTGAATTACGTGGTGTATTTTGTGGTGATGTTTGCGCAAGGAAATTTTTCCTGCGGAATTAATGAATATGTGTGCGTACAAGGAAAAAAAACACATTCAATTAGTTGGAGCATTCAGCTGTACTTAAAAGACTCGTTCGGCTCTGGAGTCAGTTATTATGACGTTCACACTTCCTTGTTAGTATCCAGGGTATGACTTGTGTACGAGTGTAGGTTGTCGGAGTAGAAAGTTGAGTCAATCTAGAGGGCTCATTTGAGGGTCGTAGGGTTGTGATCTAAATTACTCCATAACTTTGATCGTATTTTCAAGAGTTAGCTGAACGCGATGTGATTCATCCTGGCTTGTTGCATTACGTTAATGGTGCCAGGACATAATGTGTTTAAGGAGTTGATAAAATTTCCCTGAAAAGAATCTGTTGAAGGGGGCTGACGTCGAATGGCCACCCAGCATCGTTCATAGTGCTGAACAATGTGTTGTTTTGGATAAATTCATCGTAATTTATACATTTTTTTATTATTATCTAGACCCAGTGTGATCAGTAAATTGTGGATTGTCAATATTAGTGCTGAGCAGTAATTTTTTTCAGCATTAATGGATGCGACGTGGCTATGGTAGTCGAAGCACCAAACGGTGATGATAAAATAGGCTTCAAATCCGTTAAATAATTCAAAAGTAATTCGAATTTTCACAATTTCCATCTTATTACTCGCTCCTAACGAGTTTTTAATGAGCCATTTTCAATACATTGATAGACTTCTAAGATGTTTTAATATTATACTCAGCTTGTATTGCGATACAACAATCGTGTATGTTAAGATGTTTGCGTTGCTGGAGCTCAAGAGATACGAGCGTTGTGCCTCGCGTGTGAGAGTTTCGTAAAAGCAAGCGTCTGTTGCCAACTCGCAGCAACTCTCCTGAACTCGTAAAAAAGAGCACTTGGCGTGCGCTGTGGGTGACAAGAAATGGACCGGGTGTCCTTAGCGGCGGGCGATTGAAGAGCTGCTTGATGCCCCTCGAAGTTGGATAACAAGCTCTCGTGCGGCCCGCCTGCTATATAAATTCCCTGCTTTGCATAGAGATGCTTGCCTCTGAACTCGTGTGGCCGGCTGTCGGGAGAGGCGCTCGCGCCTGCGTTTCACGGCCGCGGCGCCGTCCGCAGCAGCGATCTGTCGCCTCTTTTGCCCCACGGACCGTTCGGTTCTTTGTGAGATAATGTGACCAATCGAACTTGAAAGTGTGGTGTAAAAATACAAGAAAATAAAATGATACGACCAGTAGTATAACTTTTTTTAAATATATGAGTAGATGGGAATGAACCCACTGTGTATTGCACGCAACTTCAATAAATTGGATAATCAATAGTACAGAAATGATGTAAGTTATGTATTCTTCTGTGCAACCCGATGCCAATTGGCGCACAGACCGATATCGGTCCGCGGGCCGGGATCAGGGACTATTGTTCAACAGCAGTGCATGGTTCATATCTTTTTTGCGTTCCCATTCGCAATATAATTTGACTGTATCTTTGCAGCCCCTATAAACTCATGGATAACTAGCGTCAGTTTATGCTTAATTTGATGAGCGAAAGAAAGTATCGTATTTGATCCTATAAATTTACCAGACACTTCTCGCAATTTCGAAATGCAATTTTGCTCTCCAGGGGATGCGAGCATCGCTTTCTAGGAAACCATTCTGTAGGGCAATTTTGTTGCATCGCCTTTCCAATTACACCACCGTTCCCTCATTCCAGGAAGATCTTTCATCCAGTCTTACATGTCGAAGCTGACTGGAAAATATACTTTGAACATCATGATTTATTTTGCAGTCAACGTCCTTGTCATGTTACCTTATTACTGTACATGATATTATTCCGCGTAAAAGCTGCTGTGGTTTTAACTCGTGTAAGCGTATTTCCCCTTTGGCTACGATATCCAATGATTGAGCATGCAACATGCCGCGCTTCATTTATTGTTTGCTAGGTAGTTTATGTCTCTACCGTACAGTTGTGTGGATTTAAAGTTTGCGAGGACGAAGATCATTAGAGAAAGCTTGTGGCACTTACTTATTCAAGTGCTTATCGTGTGTTACCTTATTTCTGTTTCCACGCATATCTAATTAATACCTACTCTTAAAATTACGTGTAGTACAAGCAGACCTAAGGCTTATTCGTATGGAAAGTTGCATTTAATCTCAGATTAACACAAGCTAGCTCTGCCATGCCTCCGCTAACAGCCATGTCCTGAGCACCAAAACAACTCGCTAGGACGGCTGGCATAAGTCTTGTTTATTTGTTTATGTGCTGATGGACAGTAGTGAGGTACGAGAAGACGTTCGAATCTCTTCCACTGGTGCGGGATTGCTTAATTCATTTGGTACCAATGCCGTGCACTGCACTTGCTTATAACGCGGTGCGGCAGGCCGTCCTATGCAGACGTTAATGGAACTGATCGGTCGATTTTTCGGGATAGCGACTGAATTTGAGTGATCTATATAGGTTTAAATTATGAAAAAATTCGAATTTTACGGTAAAATGTTCCAGTTTTTCGGGGGTTAAATGTTTTAGTTCAATGTGGTGTTGCTTCTTGTAAATTTACCGCAAATTTTTCCCTAAAGGCCGTATTTCCTTTATGACTGTCATAGATGTTTGCTTCCAAACGAGGATTTACTGCAAAAAAACGGCAGTTTGTTCAAGATCCCATTGCTGCTTTTTTAACTTAGATATCCCTCCTCAGAAGTTTGCATTCACCCAAGAAGTAACTATAGCACAACTTGCAATGTCCTAACAAGTTATTTTGTCTCCATCGGAGTCAGTCTGTCATCATCGACCGTCGTTTTCTACCTGAAATCGATCGTCTGCTGCCGAGTTAGTCTCACTGGAGTTCTCTCGCTCATGCAAATTCGGGCCGTTTGATATCATTGCAAACGTTCCCCAATAAAATGGGATGGGAAAAACCTTAATGAATTCTGATTAGATTCTCGGTAAGAGGATCTTTGCCGCAGTGATGAAAAGCTTCAATTCATTGTCTCAAGTTCTTCATCTCTCACCACTTTAGTGAGAATGATTCTCCGTTGAGTGATACGTTTATACTCTTTACAGTCCAGCTCTTGAATTCATGGTGTAGACTCTCATTTACATTGAGTCTAATTACCCGGAGGGACACATAAATTTTGCTAATTGCACTGATGTTCCTGCGTGATTTCTTCCCGAGGAGTAAAGTAAACGACTAGCTTTAATTTTCCAGTTTTAAAGTGACCTCATTTCTGCTAGAGCTTCGTTTCATTAATTTTTTATAGCGAATGGAAATCTCATAGTGAGAGCATTATTACTTAAATGATGCTCTCACGTTAATAGGTCAAAGATTATTATCGAAGCGCGGTTGTAATTCATTGAATGGTTACAGCGTTTACAGTAATGTGTTTTTTATTCGTGACGGTATAAAAACCTGCGTTATCTGGTGTAATATGAATCCATCAAAATGCGTCTGTATTAATCCGCGTCTTTTGGAAAGGTTGCGTGTAATATCGTTTGAAAAAGTGAACAGTTGTACTAGAGAAACAAGTGGCGTGAATCCTTAATTTGTATCGTTTCAATCTGTGTGTATGATAACAATTTTAATGTCCCGTGAATCTCGTGTTTGTCTATCGCAGAGGTGATGTTTCCTGACATGGGTGTGATGCAAACATGTGATATTGGTCCCTTTTCTGAAGCATAGTCTTTGTCTTCAAAAAACACTTTGTTGTGCTCTTCAAATAATTCCTTAGTCGTTTTTGGCAAAAGCCTTTCAATTTAAGCTAACAACACCCGTATTTGAATTTCTCTGTAAAGTTTTGGGCAATGTTCTTTCTTTTCAATTGAAATACGTTTTGTTAGCGAACTGGATCCAAAACATTTCTGTTTTTATTGCATGCAATAGTTTTAGTTACTCAACAATTCTGTTCGTTTTAGTTAGGGTATTCACGCGCACGCAGTGATTAGTATCGTACCTAAGTTCTTTCGTTTATCCTAGCGAGCGCATGTGTTACTTGAAGGAAAATCGGTTACATTTTGTCAAAGCTGGGATTCCACCAGATCTTGTTTTGCCAGCACGTAGCGCTCGACTATTTCATTAAACATTTTCGTGGACGCATTCCCCTGCAGAGATCTAAGCGTAACACGGGTTTGGCAGGTCGGCCACTGCCATTGAGACAAGTTGCGTGTGATCTCTCTAAGTCCTAAAGGTCAGTGCCAGACCGGAACTCGGGGCTCTGGTATCACAGACTCTCCTCATTTTACTCGGGCACCTGATGCAGTTTGTAATAAAAACTCTTCCTGACGAGCAGCGAGAGCGTGCAATCTAAACTACGGCAACCCAAGCACCATTTACTCCAAATTTAATTAGACTCGCGCTCCACTCAATCCTCTTAAGTTGGCGTGAATCATTCAAAGTCCGAATATATGTGCATGCATCTCTCGCAGCACCATTTGGGCAATTTCAAATTGAATTGAAGTGCTTAATAAAGCGGCTTCGGCGCGTCTATGGAAGCAGCAGCTCACTGCTGCAATTGTTCGTTCATTGTCTACTTACTGTGTACACATATAACCAAACTATTTACTGCGATCGTGAATTTTAGTGCATGTAGCTTGATACTCTTCAGGCCACGAGATTTTACCGCATTAGTCTTCCTGAGTTTCATTAGGGCAGTTATGAGCGTGTTCGCTTCCTGTGAGTGTGGAGGGGAACCGTTAGGGTTATACTTGAGGTACGTCCGCTCGGCAGACAGCTTCAAAATGAACGCCTGAATTTCATTTACGCTCGTTCCTTTGTTCACGAGGCAAAAACGCAATAAGATGCAAGTGTGATGGTCAGCGCAGATTTGACGAATTAATTCTTTGCCAAAATTTTGCAGATTTTTCGTCCGATTGCAGGGTGTTGTACTTATGTAAATTTTATCTTCGTTATTATTCAAGTAGCACACGGGTAAAATTTCTCTCGAGTAGATAGTGCAATTCGGTAGACTCCGTGTAAACTTAGAAATAAAAAATAATAAACTTATGAAGAGTGAAGTTGAAGTATGAAACTCGGGGCTTTAAATGCCTCACAACTACTGACAGAGCTCCTGTCAGCGCTGAGTAATATGGGGCTTAAACTTTTTTTCCCAAGAGACGCACTCCTTTACCGCATGCGCACCGCCGGTAGAGCGCGCCTGGGGTGGGACGAGGCCCAACAGAAAGCGAGCACACTGCGCCACTGAGCCTTTAAACTTTGGCGAATGAGCAAAATCTTCTGGCTCAATTTGATTCCGAATTTCGCCGCTCAAGCAGAAGCGCTCAAACTGGAGATCCTGTTTGCCTTAACGTTAAGACTCGCATGTTCTCTTGATCTGCTCATTTGTCTCTGGACGTAACTAGGGGAAAAGTCTACTGAGTTCACTGATGTGTAGTCTGCGCGTGAAATATTTTATAACCTGAAATACGATTAAATTTAGAACTATAAACGGAATTCTTGTGTCAGTGTTGTACAATATGAACAATTTGCTAATGAAAAAGAACTGTGTCATTGTTTGTTATTCTGAAAACGATTAATAGCTCCAAAAATTTTCAGTTTCTTTCACAAGCCCAATCAATAATTCAACGGAGAATAATGACAATGCAGTGGAACAATGCTGCATTACTAACAATGAAATTCAAGCTGTGTGATCATAAAGTATCGGGATTTTGTTAAAAATATTTATAGCTAGGAGCTAAAGAGGTTTGAGCCAGTTTGACTTTAGTTCACCGTGCACCGCAGTTTTGTCGACTACCAAGCCAGCCTGGCTTGTTCTGTACCAGCGTCTAGTTTAGAGTGCACTTAACATTATCTTCCTCATCGTATTATGGCGTTAAAAATTAAGCGAAAAATTTGCATAACATTTTCACAGAAGCCTTCAGAGCACGCTTAGTAGAACCATGGCGCTCTAGATAGCGCGGCCACTTGTACGTTTCAAGGATGATCTTTGAAGTGTTGAATGTAATGAAGGGTCGTTACAAAAAACATACTTATAAGCCCAAAAATCCTGCAGCTCATACAACTGGGTTCTTGCTATCCATCAAATGTTGCTGATCCTACTACTTCCTTGAACTTCAGGTCATGTTTCCTGCGACTCTTCTTTTCTTCAAAATCAAGTCTCTCTTAAAAACCAAAGTTTCAGGAATTGGAAAAATTCAAGAGAACACCGTGACGCCAGTTGTTGGCAATGTATCTCAGTGAAAGACGGCGACATGAGTGTGTTGCAAGAAGCGATCTCTGTAGAGTGAGCAACTTTATCGAAGGGCTATTTTCCAATTATACGATACCTCGAAAGTATTATCTATTAACTAATTCAAGCTATTATGTGTCTTTTGATCATATCTTGTGTCTCAGTCTTAAAATTAATGTTTGAGTATGAAATGGTAAAGAACATGATCAGAAATATTTTATCTGAAGGTATTTGTTTTCTTCATAATTTATGTTTTATTCAGAGAGTGAGTGTTCATATTTGTCTCTTGCATATTGCGTTTATTGAGACTTCATCTTTAGTGATTGATTTACTTTTCGATGGATGGATTCATCTGTTAATATGTGGACTGTCGCGCGTAGTGTTCCTGTGCGCGGCTCTGCGGTGTCGCGCAACACTCGCCGCCTGCCTCTTCGAGGGAAGGAAGTCTGTCGCTAGTTAATTCGTGATTATTGGTTCATGTCAGCTTATACCGTTTGAATATAACGCGACGCGGGTTACTTTCACCAAATGTGCTCGCAGAGAATGTGTACGCTTTCTGTTTTTAAGATCAGTTTTTGTTATCACGATGTAACTTTGTATATCAACTGAACCAACTGGGGCCCAATTTATGAACGAGCAAATTTATTATAATTTTTATTTTTATTTTTATGATTATTACAATTCTATTTAGTAAAATATTAGTACGGTTACAGCTTACGGAATGTTTGAGTTACATGCGTGACCATGCTGGTCATTGGCTTGTGGTTCGCATTCGACCTAGGAAAAATTCTTAACTGTGAAGAAAACTAAAATGATGTATTTTTTAAATTTGTTTCAATTTTGAATTGCTTCGAAAATAAATATGACCCAATTTCATTGTGCTGCCTCCCAAAGAGCATCGGTTATGCGATAGGGTTAAGTCTGTTAGGTTTGTCTATCATACGTTATGGGAACTGGTGATCGTACGGAAACATCGATTGGTTTCCTCAGCTATAAATAATCCTTCGGGACCTCTATCTTTCGTGCCCACGTTGCTTCTTTCGAGTTTACTGGTTTCTTTACTATCCCTTCTTGTATTTTTTTCTTCTTTATTCTTAACCTACTGTTTCTATGCGCAGGGGATCCTGTGTGGGAACTCACTTCGGTCATAGATCCGCCATTTTCGTTAGTCCGTACTAAATAAATCTATGCTATCGAGGGATAACATTTCATGAAGATGGGGGGGGGGAGCTTTACATAAGTAGTTTTCTAAATGCATTTTGGCTGCTATCTTATATACGAGGTAGCCGAGTATTTTTTGTAGTTTTCAATTTAGTTCTTCACTTGAAAGGATAAGGAACTATTTGGTTTCCTTGTATGAGTTACTTCTAAAGCGGAATGTGGCGGTCTTCATGCCATTCAATTCATTACTTTTTNACTTCTTTTGTTCGCTTGTCTACTTCACATCTGGATCACAATTCGGAAATATCTCGATAATTTTAGTAACTAAATTCATGTTTCCGAAGTTGAATATGATATAAGCTTAAATGAAGCGCGTGCGAAATACTTGTATCCTGTATTTGCTTGATTTACTAAATATTTTTCTCACATTTGTTCATTTTATTTTTGTTTCGCACTGTGTTCAGAATTCGACGTATTGTTCACGCATCATTTTAGATTTTTGTGTCGCTTTTCTTCAGATACTTTCATTTTGCATATTTTTAACGATGCCTTTTTCCTTGAAATTGACGCACGACATGTTTGTTTTCCTCTTTTTTAATGAATTTTTTATCCCTTTTTCTTTTTTTTCTGACATTTTTATGCGGTTCATTCATTTTCATGCGGTTCAAGGACTTCATTCACATAAATTAGAAGAACATCGTGTTCTGCCTGAGGAGCAATATTGCCGATCCCATCCTCTATTCTGGATGGAGGCTGTTAGGATAACGCCAGGTTGGCAAGTGCGGCTTGAAAATGCCAGGGTTTCCTCTCCTTAAACGTCCTAGTTTAGGAGAATTATACATTTCCTCAGCCGACTGCAATGCTTTTACTCAACGTCAATATTCTTTGAAGATAAACCTTTCTAT